>JANHFL010006796.1:58152-88896 GCA_032468155.1 Oxyrhabdium leporinum | reverse complement strand
GAGAAGAGAGAGAGGGGGAGGGAGAGACAGAGAGAGAAGAGCAACAAAGATGAACAGAGGGCTGGAGGCTAAATCACATGATGAATGGTTGCAGGGACTCGGTATGTCTAGTCTAATAAAGAGAAGGACTAGGCTTGACATGATAGCAGCCTTCTGGTATTTGAGAGGCTTTTACAGAAAAATGGGGGTCAATTATTTTCCAAAGCACCTGAGGGCAGAACAAGAAGTAAGAGATGGAAACTTATTAAGGAGAGATTCAACATATAATTAAGGAGAAATTTCTGGACAGTGAAAGTAATTATGGCTTGCCTCTAGAAGTTGTTAATACTCTATCATTGGAGGTTTTTAAGAAGAGGTTGGACAGCCTTTGTCTGGAATGGTATAAGAGCTCCTGCTTGAGCAGGGGGTTGACTAGAAGACCACCAAGGTCCCTTCCAAGTCTGTTATTCTGTATTCTTCAGGAGTCTCCACACTTGACCAAGGCAGCAAAGCCTCCCACTGGGGGAGGTCTCCAAAATTCAAAAGGCCTAAAATAAAACCAATAGGGCTACTAATCCCAAGCCGTCACACTGCTCCTGCAGCAAGCATAACAATACTCCACATGAGATAATGGCTTACCTGCATTCCTATAATGGCGTAGATAAAAAACAGCATTGCAATCAGCAAACACACATATGGAAGGGCCTAAGAGAATGAAATAAAAGCATGTATTTTCTAAATTTATTTTTTTAAAACAATCACACTGGTTTTCCTGGGAATATGGAACTTTGCTTCTTACAAACTTTAGTTGTTCCCAAATGCTCACTGCTGTTTTTTATTCAATGTGGTAATAATTAACAATATTACTCTTTTTACTAATTCCTGTTGCAAACTACTATGACTACAAAAATTTTGCTATGACTGCTTTTATGTAAAAACACAAACTTTTAGAAAAATATTCATGAGATATAATTCCACTGGCACCATAATAAATATCATATTTCAAAGTTACAGTTAATAGCTATAGATTGAATAGAAATGAAAGGCAGAGTTGTAAAGATGCTAGGTCTGGGTCCTTAGCTTTTATATCTTTTTATTTTTATTCTCTGTCCCAAACACTTTAAATTAGCAATTCAGTACCTTTGATCATTACCTTAAAAGATTGGACAAAGGTCCAGAGCAGAATGCGGATGGTATAGCCTTGTCGGAGCAGCTTAATGAGACGGGCAGCTCGAAACAGCCTAAGAAAACTCAGGTTGATGAAGTTGTTCTAGGGAGATGAAGAAAAATACACAAGCAAGATCAGAATGGGGTGCAGAAACTAAAGACCCAGGAACTGGTTAAGAAACAAATTCAAACCAACACTGCACTGGTTAGTAAAATTAATAAGGGTAATTAAATAGCAAAGAAAGGAAGAGAGTAATCCATAGGTTAGTTGTTAACATTATGATTGGTTCTGATTGGGTATTTTTATTGTTTTAAATCTTATTTTACCAGATTTTTTTTAGCAACTAAAGGTCCTTGGACCGAAGTGAAAAATAAAGGAAAGGAATAGAAAAGAGGATCACCTCGAACCCCCAAGTAATCGAATTGGAAAATCAGTGATAGCTCCTCAATACAAGTATGCATCTTGTTAAATTATCCACAACCAAATGCTCTGATATATTTTTTATACAAGTAGGTAGAGTTTTACCATGTGGCTTCAAGTTACATGTGTTTAGAATATATAAACCTGGAGAAAAACAAAAGCAAGACAAGTGTCCTGAGAAAGAGGCACTTGAGGGAGGAGTGGAGAATTGCAACGCTCTGGATGTAAAATGTGTCTGTTAGCTAATGAAGAAATAACCTAAACGTTTTTTTGTTTTGCTTCTGGCAAAGTAGAAAAAAGAATATACAGCTCTGGGTTTACCAGGATGCATTTTTACTTGTTTTACTTGACCCAGAACCACTGAGAACTGTAAATATTCAAGGAATATGAAGGTTAAGTTCGAGAACCTATGTTTTAGATCCACTAGAGATGGTTAATATTTGAATCATATCTTTACTTGATGCATCATGGACCCTTGCTGGCTTACAAATTAATCACATGGGAACTGATTTTTCTGCATTAGATACAAAGAAATATATAACGTAGCTTCATTGATTATGATCATGGTTGACAATCCTGCTGATTCTAGTAGATCAAAAGACTTCTATGACGTTGCTTCATCATATGATATTGTTGTATGTACCTCTGGGTTTCTATGGAATATACATCCCAAGACTAAATATAGCTTTATAACTTCAGAGCTTCAGAGCCCATTATTACACAAACAACTTCCAATAAAACTGTACACACAAAAAAATACTCAGACACTACATATGTGATGTGGATGTTCAATATATATCTGACTTCGACTTCAAACAAAAATGAAAGAGTTGCCATGCAAGTTATACGGTAGACATTATAAAACATCTAGTATTTCAGGTGAAAATCTCTATGTAGCTAAGCTTTACTACTTCTCAACAATCTACTTGCTACATATTGTGTCTCTGTGATTTTCAAGAAGCAACAAGTTCTTCCATCTTTAACTCATTGAGGAATAGGATTTTTGCTGTTATACAAGACGTAAGAATAGTATGACAATATATAAAGGGAGTCACACAAATATTAAAACTTCCAGACCAGCATAAATTGGCCTTCATGCAGAAGAAATGAGAGACAGGCAGAGTAAGTGCCATGCATGTTTATTGAGAAAAAGTGACATCCACTCTGCTCATGAACCTTAAGAGTTTCCAGGTTCTATGATAGCTACAGTCACTATTCAATAAGAACATTACAATGGACAGGGCATGCTCACTTCTTTTAACACTCCTGCTGCTAGCTTCACTCTCTCTCATACACAACATTTTTCCTAAACTCCAAGTTAATACTGCCAAAATCTGATTTTATACACCTTGAAGCTATGGTAGAATGTCAGCTAAGGGGAAAATACTACATTTAAAACAACGGAGCTGATGATTTAATGCTTTCTCATTATTGGGTGGAGACATGAGAAAAGTGGGGCCAGGGGCTATCATTTAAAAAATTACTTATAGAAAGCAACTGACATGCAGACACCAACAGACAAACCAAATCATAAATCACATCTGAATATTAGTATATTAAGTTATTTTTTCACAATAGGAATACTGGTAATTTTAATAATTTTAGTTACACTTGCATTAAATTACAAGAGTGTTCACTAAAAAATTAATTCAATCAATGTTTAGTTTAAAATAAAGTGCTGTGTAACTTGCATGGCACTTAAACAAACTTGCTTGAATTCCTTAGAATATCTGCCTCTTTTAGTGAAATCCACTTGGAAGCCCATACTGTATCTTCTCCCCTAAGATAAATTCAGAAGCTTAAACAACACTTCATTAGATTCAGGAATTGTGGAGTTTGCATTTCTTGGAGTTTAACACATTAAGTGCAGCAAGAATATCTCAAATTGCAATTACTAACCCTTGCAAGGTATGTATGTTTGTGTTAAGATTTATAAATTGTTTCACTCCAGAGGGTCTCAGCAGGACACAAATTGATGAATGAGGAAGAGATTAGGCTTTGTTTTGCCACTCATTTTGCTTCTAAATGCTGCATTAAGGTACCTTTGTTCCTGGGCTCCATAACTATTATGAACTTTCTCAGATATTAGAGTTAACATATCATGTAAGTACAATATTTAAAGCCATCCAGAGGCTTTGATTGGGGCAGCAAGTAAATCTGGTAAAGAAAGAATCAAACAAATAAGGAATTTGTATATAGACTTTGTTTTGGACAGATGTCCATTTGACATACAGCAGACTTTTAACATTCCTATCTTATGCGGGAAGAACAGCCCACTCTCCAAATCTGATTTATTTACATACTTAGATAAGTACCTAAGGGATAGGCATCTTTAAAATTTTTATCATAGTGTAAGCTTTTAATTGGTCACTATCCACTTCATCGTAAGTGTGAAAGGCAATTCTAAAAGGCAAGCACATGCACACAGAAGGAACACATATAGATTAGGGAACTTCCTGTCATCAACTAGAGGAAATGCTGTTTGATGTCTGGAAAAGCCAAGATGACTATATGATAATACAATTGCACAAATATGAAAGGAAACAAAGCCAACGAAAAAAACCCCAACTGGTCATTGTGCTGTGAAAAAATCTCCCCTCTGAGAACCTCTGGATTATAAAAGATGGTGGGAAGGTTTCTTGGCTCCTTAGCAAGAGGAAAGTTGAGAACACCTCAGGAGCTGGAATTAGGCAAGAATTTATCAAAGCTTCAAAGGAAATGTTGCAAAAATAATTTTGCAGCATTTCCTTTGGAGCCTAAGCTGAGCTAACAGTTAAGTGGCTCAAATTACCCAATCACCACAGTTCTACCAAAAAGTCTTACCTGTTTTGATCTAGGATAAATAAAAATCATTGTTCTTGTGGTTGACCTATGGTACAAACCAGAGGGGGAACATTTCTGGGAGATCTTTCAAAAGATCAAGACAGAACACAGCACACCTTTGAGTTAGCTGACTGTGACAAGATTTGGCAATACTCTTTAGTTCCAGACATACAGTACATACACTTTATATGATGGTACTATAAACTACTTTCTCTTTAACCATATGGCCAGTAGTCTATATCACAATGTTTTACTCAATAGCTTTTATGTAATGGTTTAGGCATGGCTCAGATACTTGGGTTGGTTTGTCATCGGTATGTGGATGATAGCTACCCTAGCTATATTTGATAATTATATTGTCAACTATGTCTGACTTTGAAAAATGCAAGGCAAGGTGTCCTTTCAGTTATGGGAATGGTGGAAGGAAATGCCAGATTACAAATCCCATGAGCATAGAAAGGAAATGTACTTTTATATCCACAGGTGCTATAGCCTAGTATGCAATAGATTCTGATCTAACCATTCCTTGTGAAGTATCTGCCAATTTTAAGCCAGGGGTTCTTACAATGAAGGTCAATGCTTCTATACTCAGTTTTCCTCTTGCAGGGTTGAGTAACGGTAGAAGATTTTGATGCTTTCCACACATATTATTAATATTCAGATTGGAATGTTTATTTCAATGCTTAATACAGCTTATTAAAATGTGTGTTTTATGAGCTGCTTTTGAAAATATTTTGGAAACTATGTCCAGCACAGAATATTGCAGCCAGATTGTTATTTAGAACTTTGGTACAAACTGTCCTTTTATTGCTCTTTATTCTCTTCAGAATGTTTCTGATCACAAATCAGGGGCCTGGCAACTTGAGAAGGTTCCTTCAGGCATCTAACCTGAGATTTCATGAAAAACTATCAGATTGTAAACAAATTAATTTACCAGAGTATTTTCCTTTAATGTATACCAACAGAACCTTCAAGTCCATGTAACAAAATAATCAGCTGTAATTAATATGCATCCTGACTGTTGGTCTGGATAGCATTCCATATTCCAGTTCAGTCAGAAATGCCTTGGCCGGCTTTAAACCAAGAGAATGTATGATCCTGCCTATTTGGTGAAAGTATCAGTTTCTAAATATACTATTGCCATTTCAGTTGGAGGCAATAAAAGGTACACCTTAACAAAGGTGAATAAGCTTTGGAAGTACCTTTGTTAGGAAATCATTTGGCTCTCATTTCGATACTTTAAAATATGCTGCTTTGAAAGCCTTTTTGGCCAGAAATGAACAATAAATAAATACTATTTTCAGGTACAGTTACATTCACTATTATGACTTTAGGCTGAATAGTGTGCAATGCAATAAGGTAAATTTGTTTGAATTTTACTTTATAAAAATCAGCTAAATTTCTAGAAAGGTCAGAGTGTCATCAAAATTTGAAGACAATTGATGTCCGGCTTTTCATTAGCTTTCAATATAAGATAATAATGCTTTAATTAATTCTAAGAAGTATTATTGTATACAAATCACATTCTATCGTGAAGATTCATATTATTCCAGTACTAACTCTAAGAGAAAATGGATTTTTGAATGGAATGTTATTAAAAGTGTTTAGAGAAATACATTTTTATAAGTTTGTTATTCCTTAGGAGTTTGATTTGGCTTTGATAACCTTTTCAAGACCAACAACAATTTCTGCAATTTCTTACAGCATTCTGAATTCATAGATTAACTAAAGCAGTATTTCCATCTGTAATCTCTTCCTTCTTTTGCAAAGTGTGTTTAAATAACCCTTTCAATGCTAAAGAAATGAATCATATCAAACTGCAAAATCTAGATTACACTTTTAAAAAATAATATTGTTCCTATTAGTATAGCTATTTCCTCACCCCTGCTAATCTGGGCACATTCATTATTTGTAGAATAACGAACAAAATAAAACCTACCAAATCACTCTATAAATGCTCAGGTATGTGTATGCTTTCACACACACAGTTTAATGAAAGGGAAGTATTCAACCATATACCCAAAGTTTTCAATTTGTCATTCTATTTTCCTAATCCTGAGCCTCATCTTTGTTGTGCTCTATATTTTGTAAGTTATTCAGAATCCAATTCCTCAGTTTCTCTGCAGACAATATGAATATGATGCTGATTACTAGCCCATGTTGGAAGTCTGCATTTTAATGCATTTAATCCTTGAAAAGCAAGGTGAGCCTGATCATCCTAACACTGTGACTAGTCCAGGGCTCTGTTATTCTGTATCAACTTTCTCCAACCTGGTACCCCTCCGGTGTGTAGGAATTCACATAATCTCCCCCAATATGATAGTAGAATATGCGCTGGATTTGGCAAAGGCAATAATGTACCGTCTCAGAATTTATAATCAGATATACCTCCTTGCCCAATTCTTGTAAACACACAGAAAAATATGTTATTGATTTTTCCAGCATCTTTTTCTTCACTTCAAAACTATTAAGAGAAGCTGTTTGATTGTGAAACAGCATGGGGAAGAAATTGTGAGGGAGAAGTTCAATCTTGATTGAAATAATAACACAGCCTAGCTCAGGAAAAGAATGAATATGAATACTTTCCGTTTTGTTTTTCCATAGGGTGAGCAGGGGAATGGCTGGATATTGAATAGGGAAATGAGAAAGATTCTTACTCCTACTCTGATTTCAAAGAAACAGTTATAGGAAGATCTGGATATCTGTACTTCTACACCTTGGATTAACGGAATGACCCAACCATATCTGATATAGGTATCTAATAAAGCAATACCAAAACAGTTCTATTAATGAAGGTTGCATTAATCAGCTTCAGCTATTGAGTATTTTGCATTCTTAGGAAATTAATTTCGAGCACTACACTAATAGTTCTGGTCTGGTCTGTTAGGCTGTCCTACTTGACAGACTTAAATGCTAATTGCTCCTTGATATGTATATATCTCTTTTGGAAAGTGCAAATTAATCCTAACCCTAATCTGCTCTTTGATTTCAACTGGTGGCAAATTGCACACTAAAAGGACTTAACAATTAATAATAACCACATTAAAGGGTCAGATTAAGATTGGTATAAGCACCTTTCTAGAGGGACATTGCCATCTTTATTCCAATATAAACTGTCTCATTTGAGCTCTTCTGATTTTCTGCCAAAATAAAGGCCTTTAATAAAATGAGTACTCCTAAAGTTCACAAATATTAGGGCCTACCTATATATTAACCTTTTAATGAAGAACTAAAAATGTGGAATTAATTGTTGACATTTTAAATTTGTTTTGGAGGAGGGGGCAAGCTATTAATAGGTGAATAAATGTCTCACAAGATTATCCTTATACTACTCCTATTTGGATTTTTCTTATTTCTCTCCTGTTATGATCTCAGTTTAATATGGTGAATTTCTTGTGTGTTAATTTTCTATTCCCCACTCCTTGCAGAATGCCTCCCTCCCCCAGAATGTCATGCTCACCAGTTTTGAACTTACCCCAAACTCTGTCACTAAGATGTCTGTGATGCTACCCAGAACTGTGACAAAATCAAAGATATTCCAGGCATCACGGAAATAATTCTATAAAGAAAGAACAAAACAAAGGACGAAAAGGAACAGCCACACAGCAGCAAACAGGTGACAACATTTAGTCACGACAGAAGCAACAATAACAAGAACAGAGAAATTTCCACTCTAGGTACCTTCTCCCCTAATAAACTCTGGGTTATCTTTTTAGTATACTCCAATTCTTACTATTCAAATTACAAAGGAACTTCCATTACCAAGGATTATTTGTTTACATCATCCTTTTTTTCTGAAATAGTGGCAGTAGAGCATGTGTCACATACCCAGATCACATACCCAGAAACCTATGGTATCTACCTATTGGTCATAAATTTGACTCAGCATATGAGAGTAGGGGAAAGCTTGCTTACAAAATGTGCTGGGTGAGCACCTGAAACAACCCACTGAAGCCAAGATACATATGCCTGTCTTGCAAGCAACCAGCAACTATGTACAACTTTCCTTAATTCCACTACATTTATCTGTAGGACAGTCACATGAACGTCTGTAAAATAAATACAACACACATGAGCTTAATAATATGATTGCACCTGGGTAGCATTCCATTAAAGATGCTAAAAATGCTAAAGGTTTCTAAAGTCTGACTAAGTAATAGCAAAGCTGTTGCTAAATATAATTTAGCTCATTAGAAAAGCAAATAGAAAGATGTTGGGATGAGTAAGATCTTAAACCAAGTAATTTTACTGGGGAGAATAACCTCAATAGAGATATAAAACATAGCAGTGAGGAGTAGGAAGGACATTTTTTAACCATAAAAAATGTACTAGTGTTAATTATCATTGCTCATCAAGATATTATTAATTTAGAAACATCTATTGCCTGAAGAGCTGGCAATCAAGAAGATAAAGATTAAAGATTCAGAGTTATCACACATTGACTCTTAGGCAGCAAGGAATACTTTGTGTTCTAAGCATGTATTTTTGTTTCTTTAAAGGTAGGTTGGTCTTGTGGAGTCTTATTTCCCTTGTGCAATTCTCACAATATCGATTGTAACAAACTTTTGTTCCTATAAAATTATGGTGGTTTTATTTTCCTTTTAAATGTTCACAGACACTAATGACATTTTTTGTTCAAGATTTGTCTGGGTATATTTTTTTCCAATTGAAAGCCAAGATCTTTACCATGGATTCAACATTCAAAAACATGTACTATTTTTTTTTAGTTTTTGCTCAAGTGGAAGGATCAACACCTTCATCAAGAATAGGCTAACAAACAACTAATATTTGCACAGAATGTTCTCAGTTTTCAGGTGATTATTATTTCTGAGGAGTTGTCTAGAAATCAATTAGTAATAACTATTTTTGAGATATGGAGCTACTTCTGTCAAATAAATCTTATATTATAGCTGATACTTTTAAATATATTTTTATTTTAAATTAAAAGTGTTAATTGTAATTAAAAGTTTAAAAGCTAGAACATTAACTTGGATATATGAAATGTATATAAGTAGGGAAGCCAATCACTAGTCTGTTTTTCTATACCCCTAGTAAATTACAAATTATTCCAATGACCTTCAATGGCCAATTCCTGACATTCTTGTAGCATTATATAGAAGACAATGCCTGAGAATCTTGAGAACCTATAGTGGGATAGATGCTTTAAATAGTTACCTTTAAAAAATGTGTAATGTATTTTTTCCTGTTTCTTATGGTAGCGGAATGCTTCTTATATTTTACAGTGGAATTTGTAAATTCTAGCAAGAGTGATACTTACCAGCACTCCAAAGGCAATGATTTTCAGAATACATTCCAAGGAGAACAGGGCAGTGAAGACAATGTTGAACATCCTTAATAAATTATCGTAAAGATTTGTTGCATTGTAGAACTATCGAAGAGGGGGTATGAAGGAGAGACAAGAGACAAAGAAAGCACAATCACGAATTAAATTAGTGTGATCTGAACAATGATGTAAAAGTCTAGGACCCAAAGTAAGATTTATACTATTAAGACTCAGGTTAGTCCATAGTTCAGGAATTAGTCAGCAGGGCCAGTCAGCAGAATTAAGGAAAGATCAATAGGGTAAGATTAACCGGAGCTCAAATAATTATATACATGTTTGTGTGTGCGCGCACACATCTGTTTGTGTGTGTATATAGTATACAGTATATGATATATGGACAAGTCAAGATACATATGATATATATTCAGTGTAGATAGTACCAATTCATAGCAATTTCTACTTACTTTCATCATTAAGACAATGGTGTTTAGGGCAATCATGGCCATAATGGTGTATTCAAAAGGAGGGGAAACCACAAACTGCCACATACGGTACTGAAAGCTTTGCTTGTTTTGAGGCATGTGTCGGGTTAGTGGCTTGGCGCTGATAGCAAAATCAATGCAGGCTCGCTGTGAAAAAAGGAAGAAACAACGGTCAGGAATCTACAGTATTAAGTCTCCTTCAAGGAAAAAAAATGCTAAGGAAAGAAATCCCAGTATGTATGTCACACTGAAAACTTTTGGTGCAGCTACAAATACATTGCCTAATCTTATTGCCAAATTATGTTAATGATTTAGTTTGTATTCCCCCCCACTGCCTCCCTTCATATTGTTGTCTTAAATGAATCATTTTTGAGCATGGCCTTTAGCACACTTTTGCATACACCAGCCATTCTAGGCAAAAAAGGAAGTGCACATCCCTATATTAAATATGGGGGGGAAAGCTTAAATAATTCCTATCCTAGACAAATTTGACTCTAAATCAATTGTATTAAAGTCTGGCAAGAAAAACCCACTTGCCTTCTTGCTTCCACTCTTAAAGATATAATAATGCTTTTCATCAGAATAGATAACAATATGTACAAGTAATATAACACCTTTCCTTGTGACTGTATAAATGCGCTTTCCTTCAGTTTCTAAGATGACACACACTTTTCGCTACCATATTTTTTTGCTGCCTTCATTGTTAAGCCTGGTTCTGCCTCAGCAGTGTAGTAGCAACTGGTGGTTTTCCCCACAGTTTTAATGTAGAACAAATTAAGAAAAGAGATTGGTAGATATCTTGGCAGTAGGAGAAACAGTGGCAACACTTCCTCATTAAAGAGGGAGGCAAATTTCAAAAGATGGCTAGACCATTTGCCCAAACCTGATCCTAACTAGCTAGTCTGCAGACAAGGGAGCATACCTGCTTTACTGGATAGAGACACCACCACCCCATGCGCATCACACATGCCATGCGCATCAGGCTAGTATCATCTAGAATCCTTTCCTGAGCCTTTGAGGGGGTGACAGTTCTTTCTAATACACAAATGATGCACTCCTGCATTACTGAGTAGTTGCTATTTGTAAAAACCAATTCACTCCTGCAGCTTGAGCCAAAATGCCCATGGAGGGCAATGCAACATGATCAGAGGTGATGCACAAGCCAACAGCAGCAGCCTAAAATGGTCAATAGGAACTGAGCAGATCTCAATATCCTTAATATCATGGAGAAATCATTTAGGAAGGTTTGTGTCTGAAGAAAAAAAAAATCTAACCACCTGAATATTTTTCAGTAGCTTCTGTGTTAGTCTAGAAATGTCAGAGATATCATGAAGATATGATTGTTAACAACGGTTGTGCCATAGGCAGTGAACCTTGAACAGCTCTATATTGCATTTGGGGACAATGCACCATTATGTCTATGGAGATTCTCAGTCATCCAGGTCATGGTTGTCCCAAAGGTGCTTTTTCAAAAGGCAACTGGACTTTCTTGGGGTTTTTTTCCTTAAAAATGTCTGAATTTAAGAAGCTTCTTGGATGAGAAGCAAAATATTTTCAAGGAAAAACACCCAAAAAGTCTAGTTGCCTTTTGAAACTTCATCTTAAGGGAATTTGTTTGCATTATTTTTTTGAAGACATGAATACCACAATGGCGAGAAAGCAAGAATAAATGGCCATTAGTTCTTAGTTCTGGTATCGTCTTAGCTGTAACTACTACATAGTTGAGGCTTAGGCAGCGGTAATATATGTTATAGGTTGTAAAGGAGGCAGTAATTAGAAAGCTTCAATAAAAATAAATCTCAGAAAATCAGTTTGTAATAATAGCTAAGAAGATAAAATCTGATATTTTAATCATCGGTCCAAAAGTCCAGAGCTTTGTCCAAAGATCAAACCTGTTTTTCAGAATAGAAGCATAGGAAACTTTGTGTCATGGGATACAGGTCAAAAAGAGGAAGAGTTGTTTCCAGCAATGAAAGAGGCCTGAGGGATGTTCGTCTATAGCAAGAGTTACTGTCCTTGACAAGTAGAGCTGGTGGAGCTAATTAGCATCAAATAAAGTACCTTGTCTAGCTCAAAGTCCTTGTCCCCATTTGCATCTATGGCACAAACATACCCTGGCACCATCTTTTGTTCTGTTCCCTCCTCCCCTCCCTCCCCCATTTTGTTTTCCATCCATGAATGAGTCACATTTAAGTTGTCCCTTGCTATACTGTTATTAAAACAATGTTTTCCCTCTTGAACTGGCAGCATCCAAAGACAGTTTTTTTTTCTTTGCAAACACTATTAACTGGAATGGCACAGGCAGGAATTTAATAAGGCAGACCTGTAATAAGTAGAGTTATTGCATAAAGTAATATAGATACTAGGAAGTAACTTGTGGAATTGCTATGTGTCAAATGAAAGTCCCATTTACAGTAAAATCAAGGTTCAAACTCTTGCGCCCCTTTTCTCTTGCCCATACAGTGGACAGGCTTGAGGATTATCTTTTGAACAGAAACATGGTTTCCTCTCATTTCTGTTGTTATGGAAATGTATTTGTTTATTTTTGGATTATTTGCCTCTCACCTATCCAGAACTAGTTTCATGCTACCTCACCTTTCAGGTTCTCTTTTCCCCACCCTGTTCTTGGAAATGCTTGGTGCTTCTCCCTTCCTTTTCCCCAGCATGAATGACCCAGGAAGGACCCAGGACTTTTCCACTGCTTCACTCATTGGTTGCTGAAGCTGAAGAATTCCTCCCCCCTCCCCTCCCCCAGTCCAGAAAGCTGGAGGATAAGGAATTTGTCTCCTCTTTCTGAGAAAACTTGAAGGAGACTATAGGCAGAGAGAAAAATCCAACATTATAATCTCCTGTTTAGGCTCTTTTCTGTGTCCAGAAATCATCCCCCCAAGAAGGAGATGGGGAGGTGTCCAAAATATCCTGACAACCAACAGATGATGAGGAAGTAATTCTAGTGTCATGTAACTTAACTCCAGTAGAACGTCCCAGTCCAGAACTTATTGTCTCAGGGATAAGAAGTAGAAAAGTGTCAATCCCATCCTGGGGATCAGAGGCAGGTAGGACAGGAATGGCTTTTTACAGATTTGCCTATTATCCTCATCCAGAAATCTGCTGGTGGATGCAGATGCAGTTCATGTTTTCTCTTGGCAAAAATCCCTTCCCTGTTCCTCAAACCTGCTCCCTCCTCCTCAGAGTTCAAGTTGATAGGTGCTGTAACCAGATTGCAAGGGCAGAGAAAGTTGAAATTACATGCAATTTCCAGCAGCAGTGGGTGATGGTGGTCATCAGTTTACAGTAGGAAGCCTTGGAAAATATAATGGTTTTTCAAGGAACTGGTGTACTGCCTGAAGTTCTTATAGAAAGTACATGACCCCAGGCTAGGAGAAAGGGAGTTATTTGAGGTAACAGAACTGCACAGAATCCTTGAAACAAAGAAATGTAAACAGAAGAATAAACCAAGTTGTTACATGTGAACTCAGCCACAGGCAAGACTGTAGATAAATTGTTTTGCTGGTAAGCTTACATAGCAACAATGGCATTGCTCTAGAGTACTATTTGTCCTCTGTGTCTCATAAGTGGATTGTAGGTGATTCACTGAAGAAAAAAATAAGTTTAATACCTAATATTGGAAAAGATCCTCCGAAAATAGCGTGTGATTAGAACACTTTTGTTAAAAATGAGATGGCTAGGAATGCTTCAATGCCAGAATATGTAATAGAGAATCCGTCTCTGAAGACGTGCCAGATGGAAGGGACCGTCTTGGAAAACATTGATGACATGTTCATGCCCTATTGGTGGTTAATCAGTTGTATAATCCATGGAAACTGTGACTCGAGGCTCCTTTGGAAAGGGGAGGCAATACAACAGGCCAGCTAGTTGTGGATAAAGTTTGTAGATAAAGTCCAAACATGGTAACAGCTGAGACAAGAAGATCCACAGGCATTAACATCTACTTGGACAAGAAAAATACTGGAGCAGAAAGTGTGCGGCCTTAAGTCCCAAATTCTCTAACGGCTAAGTTATAAAATCTTCTCAAGGAAGGAGAAATGTATAATCAGCCATTGTGATGCAATTTTCCCCATTCCCAAGAAAAGGAAAGGTGAATTGGAAGTCTCCCTGAAGATCGACTGGAGAAAAGAACTGTGAGATGGGTGTGTGTGATATGTGGAATAAACTATTCAGACGTGTGTGAAAAAGTATCAGCCTGTGGTATGAAAATTAAATTGGGAGAATTGTGCCCACCTGAGTGTGTGAAAAAACTGTAGGTACTCCAGGATCTTGTGGTCTGTTTGGACTTCAATGGGGTGTGAAGCTTCTTACAAGAGGTGTGCCAGTGTTGAAAAGCATCTCTGATCACTAAGAATTTCTTGTTCAAAACATCACAGTTGCTTTCTGGCTTCAGTAGCTGTTTAGAATAAAGGGTGCAAGGCAAAAGTCTTTGTTCAAAATCCTAGATGTCTGGAGAATGATTGCCCTTAAATCAAAATCAGAAGCATCTGTTTGAACAACAAAGGCGCGTGATGGCAGAGGATAGGACAGGAAAGTAAAAGTCTGTTTGAATGAGGAACAAGCATGTTGAGCATCAAGATTCCACTTGAAATTATGCATGATGCTTGAAAATCCTATTCTAAGCAAGGTGGGTGAAAGCTTTTATATATGCTGCAAAATCATGGATTTTATAATAAAATTTAAGAATCTTCCAAATTGTTGCATCCCTTTGACATTGTGGGTGTGTGTACATACTCAAGGGGAGAACTGAATTCATTTTGATGAGATCCATTGTGATTCCCCCAGAAAAGTTGTGGTACCGTTGATAATCCAAGAGACACAGGTCAATTTCTCTATTTTAGTATATACATTGCATAAGAACTGGCCAAGTACACTATGGGCCTTTTTAGTGTGAATAGTTGATCTTCAGAAAGATTAACAGGTCATCAAATAAACTTCAATAAAGCAGTCCAGTATCTCATGAAAAATGTGGGATTTATAAACATTGATGGACATAAACTGAACTATATGTCTGTCTGAACTTTTCATATTGCATGGCAAAGAGAGCTAAATATACATACCCCATCTTCATGTAAATTAAACTACATTCTCTTCTGAGATCTAAACTGACAAAAATGCGGTTTTTAAAAGTTCAGAAATGAGAGAGAGCTAATGATGCTTAATGATGATAGAATTTAGGAGAATAGTCATGAAATTCAAAGAATTTTTTTTTTAATGGAATGATGGCTGAGACATCCCAACCTTCAACTTGACATCAAGGTTTCCATTTCTTTAATGACATGGGAAAGCAGGTAATTTCTGTAGCCGCTTCCTCTTTGGAAGAGGCTCGGCATTAGGTCTGGCATTTTGGAGAGTCAAAGGCAGTATTTTCTTGCTCTCAATAATATATACGTTATAGATGTGAAGCAAATGCATCCCCAGTGCTATAGAGGCATATATAGAAGAAGCTAAAATGAAAATTGTTACAAAAGTTTAAAAAAATGATGTTTCTGAGTGCAGGTATCTACCATCAATGATTTCTATCTTTATTAATGGATCTACTGCCTAAATAGCTAGGTATATTTGTGTTCAATTGCAGTCTACAAAACTGCCCTAGCTTTAAAATCTACCAGAATCTGAAGTTTTATGGCAGAGTCAATTTTTTGTGAGAGGCAAAGGGGATACTATGAGCATGATACATCCTATTGCAATTCAAGCTCCTAGAATTTGGTTAGTTGGTTCCTCATAAGCCAAGCTTAGAACATTTAGGGTATTTGCTTACTAAATGATTCCCTTTTCTACATATATAACACTTAGTTGTTGTCTCAGCTAAGTATTTTAGGGGGGCAATCTGGTCAAAATGCACCCAAATCCTACAACATAAAAGAAATTCCTGCATACATTAACATTACTTTTTTACAGCCAACAATAGAGCTCTGATGGTCTCCAAATGCATGCATTTAACATTTGAAGATTAGATTGGGGGTGGGGGGTTGAAAGAAAGGAAAGTAATTTTATCACTCCTCCTGCCCATATTCTGCTACTGTTTCACGAGTCTCACATTTGTAACAACACAATTTTGGATTAACACTTCCAAGGTGCTTGGAGTGCTTTCTCAAATAAGTTTGCTCTATAATTCTTCAGGCAGGTGCTCTTTAAATTGATCAAAGGTAGCTGATTCAAGCCATGTCCTGAACAAAAATATTGAAAGTTAGCTACATATGTGCACACTTGTTGTTCACTTTGTAAGCATCACATCTCATCATTGTCTGTAGTCTATTTGGAGGAATCATCAAAGGCAGCTCTCAGTCTGGTCATTAAACTTGCATAATTGTCTGTATCAGAAATGTTATGTTTTATGTTTTATGTTTCTCTGTTCAAAAGACCAATTATGAGTCAGGATGACATGAGTAAAATTCTCCTGTTTTCAAGGAATACTATAATTTGAATTGAATGATAAAGATCATAAGCATCTTGAGATTTTATTGTCAAGCAAAAGATTGGGGGACTGTAGCAGTGTGGCTGTAGAAGATACTGTTGCAATTAGTGGTACTTGTTCAGACCCATCTGTTATTCTAATTGGTTCGTTGTCTAGTTCTAAGGGTTCTTCTGGGTCATCATCTAATTCTAATACTTTGCCACTCGGTCTGAAACAGGAGAAAGATGCAGGAAACTTAGTCACTGCTTAATGATATTAGAAGAATTTTGGCCACCTTCTACAAACGCAAAGTGATTTTTTTTCTTCTAAAGGAAAGGGATTTAAGGGAGTGTTGCAATTGCTGTTAGGCTTCTATAATCAAATACTAGAACTGGAATCAATGTAGGCAGACATTCAAGGACACATACGTCTGATAATTGTATTGTAAATTATAAATACAATGATTGTTATATATCAAATACAAGCCCTATTTACCGTGAAATCAAACCTAAGACTTCTTATGCCTCTTTCTCCTACCTGTGAGATAAAATGAGCCTGAGGCTTCTCTTTTTGGGGCATTTCACTTGGCCCATGTTATGGTAAGAGACTAACCTGATTTAGACCTTGCCAAAAGTAGCTCTTTCTGACAGCCGATAGTAAAAACTGTTATTACACTTCATCAACAAAAATGTTGGAGGCAAAGTCATAAGACCAGTGGTGGGAGAGATCAGAACATTTGTTGATTCAGACTGTTGACTATGCTCTCTTCCCTCTCATCTCCAGCCAGACTAAACTCCTGCTGTCTGTAAAGGGCTGATATAGCAATAATATGATTTTCTCCCCTACCAGAATAATGCAACAACACTAGACTGCTTAGCCTGCAAGTCTTTTACTTGTCATTTTAGTAAAATCTGAAATAGCACAACTATGGAATGACAGGTCTACCCTCATTCCGCAACTGATATTAAGGAATATAGAAGTTGAAGTTTAGAAATGATGGGGGAGAGAAATCCCCATTTAAACTACTTTTAATGATTCAGCTCGTTCATCTAATCTTATTTTTTAAAATTTTATTCAGTTCAGCTTACAAAAGAACACGGTATAGAAAGAAAGGCACAGGAAAAATCCTAGATTTGATGGACAAAGTCCTACAATCAGGAATACCGCATTCCTATTGCACCACAGTGACTAGTGGATGTTTTTTCCTGTTGGTTGAGAGGGAAGGAGCAAAGATAGGGAATTTATGTCTTTGCTAATCAAATGTTACATAGACATAATCAGAACAGCATCTTTTAGCCGTGAATCACAAAGGAGACAATGGAGGCAGAAAATTTTATGCTGGTATAGTTTTCTGCTGACTCAGAGAAGGATGGGTAACACTAATTCAGCAGTGGGGAAAGGCTGTGGCCCCCATATTATTTTCCAAAGCTCTTTATGACTTCAAACTTTGCAAGTCTGATTTATTCTTCTTCTGCTAGCCTGTGGGAAAGGAGGGAAAAGGGGAAATGGTAGGAGAAAGACATTTGAGAGAAGAAGGGGAGCAGGCTTGTCCAAGAACAGATTAACATAAGAGAATATACCCCTTAATAGAAAAAAATCTATATTTTTTATTTTAAAGTAATTTCCCCCATAGGCAGATATTGGGGGGGGAGAGGCAGGGAGGGAGGGAACGCAGTCCCATCTGCTAATACAGTACCCTTGTGAGAATATGGCTTTTAATAGAAAAAAGGTACTACTCTTTGGATTTCAAGCCATTTTCCCATGGGCAGCAAGTTAATGGAGGCTATGACTATTTGTAGAGAAATGAAGCAATGAGGATTATTAGTGTGCCATAGAATGACCAGACTCTTTTCTCTAATGCAAGCCTAATGCAAGAAGTGGAGCAGCAATAATCTCAATTCTACACTATCTAAAATGCCAATAGTAGATGATACTAATATACCTACATGAAGTTGATAGACAATACATATTGATCAAAATAGTATTATTTAGGTCAGCTTTTCTCCATAATCAGCCATATTTGCTGGAAATAATGTGAATTGTATTTCTGTATAGCTAAAAGATAGCAGGTATCTATTGCTGTCTTATAAAATGTTGTAATCTTTTCTATAAATAAACCTTGTTCCCTGCTTTTATTATTAATTCATATATTCTATGGAACTACAGCATATGAATTTTTGTCCTTATATATTCTATTTTAATTTTCCAAACTTTATCATGATGAGAACATGATGCAGCTTCTTGTTAGTTTTCTATAAGAATCTGCCTTTGCAGTCTTTCTGGTATCAAACTTCCTTTGCTACCAGTCACCAGACTCAGTAAAATCAGATTTTCAGTTCCTCCTGACACCTTGCAAAATATTTTTGTACCAAGCTGAAGTCTTTGAACTGCTAAAGATTTGAAAGAGAAAGAGAGAAGTGAATTTTAATTTTTTTTTAAATATTCTGTCAAAACAACATTTTCATTGGATTTTCCAATGTACGCCATACCTCATTCTTCTCCAGACTGTATTCCTCCATCATCTTGTCCCCTTGCTCTTGGAAAGTGATGATGATTAAGGCCACAAAAATGTTGACAAAAAAAAATGGGAAGACCACAAAATAAACCACATAGAAGATGGACATCTCCATGCGATAACCAGGACTGGGCCCCTGATTCTCATATGTAGCATCCACTGAATGCTTAAGAACACTGCAAAAAAAAAAAAGTAGTAGTTTTTGTTTTATATGAATTGTTTATATTTTATGTTAGTGTATTATTACTTTGGTATTTCATCTATTGTAAACTGCCTAGAGTCTAGTTAGATTGAGGCAGTATATAAACAAATAAAGAAAATGTAATTTTATTAATATAATTCTAATTCTAGTATTATACTTTATTATATAATTATATAATAATATAATACTATACAGGCTTATATCAGATTGTATAATACAATGCACATTAATATAACAGTCATCTTTTTCTTGCAACTAATAATTAAACCATTTGATATCTTTAAAAGTGCTTCTTGGGGTGTAGAAGAATCCTAGTACCAACATGGAGTCTTTCCAACACAATAGTCTTCAGATGTCTTGAACTTCATTTCCTACAATCCTCAGCAAGCATGATAAAATTAGACAACTGGAGAGTAGCCTTAAAACTCCAGTCAACTTTGTAGTAAAATATGTCAGAACTGAATAATTATTGGTTACAAAATGGAAATAGTATTTCTGGTTCTGTATTTGTGATTTTTTTTTCTTCACTATCCCAAACTCAATATTCAAGACCCAGCATAATAATTAAAGTACTGATAATAATGAGAACTGAAATTTAAATTAACACTCTCCCATGGTAGGCATAAAGAAGCTTAAGAAAATTTATTATGACAGTCTTTAATTTTGATGTGCTGGAACCTCTGAAATCCCAGTTTATATTGCTTTATATTGTTAATTTTATAAAGAAATCTACTTTTCCTTGTAGACTCTTCCATAATAACAATCTCAGATTTGTTTGACCAGAATAATACATTATAAAATAAAAATACATCCATTTCTCTATATACTGCAAAATGTTGTTTTATAATCTATAAATTTTGGAATTTAATCCAATGTCGGAGTATGTCTCTTTTTACTACTTGTTATCTGTCCCATGTACTTTATTTTTTCATGTTGGTTGGTTAAGTTTTGAATGTTCTGTGCCATTGTAAATAAATAATCTATCCAACTGAGGTGGTATTTTCATATGATAAGGGTAAAGATATTAGATAAACCTAGAAAAAAGTAGCATAATGACCTCATCTGCATAATTTGTGCAATTCAGATCAAGGATCAGCTTAGTCCAACACTCTTATGTAATGACAGGCAATTAGATGCTCAAGGTCCCTATAGTTTTAAAACATCATTATTTTCATCAATAACTTACTCTGGCCAACCTTCTCCTGTAGACACAGTGAAAAGGGTAAGCAGTGCCCATAGCACATTGTCATAATGAAAATCATACTTCCTCCACTCTCGTCTCTCGGCCTTCACTTCATTGTTCTTCTCATAGACTAAATATTCTCCTCTAAGGAAGATCAACAAAAGTGTTCAGAGACATGTTTATACAATGGAGTTTAACAATTTAATAAGAATATTCTAAGATGTAAATGGTCTCTTTGACAGCATTAACATTCAAAGGAAGATGTGAAAAGAGGTGTTCACTATTTATACAGGTTTCAAGATTGATTGAAAGATTAATCAAGCAAACTTCCCTACAGTACAGCTATTAATCTCATGTTAGTTTCCCCAAACAAACAGCTAATTATGAGAACATAGATCCATATACATAGTTACTTTATTTAAACTTTGATACTATAATATTTAACTGGGGATGAAGATGAATAAATTCATTAGGATAATTTTCAATATAATAATTTTGCATTATTTTCAGTTGTTCCATATATTTTTCCCCAATAAAGTTGCCATGCTGCAAACAATGTTAAGAGACCAATTCTTTAGCAATTTGAAGAATCTAAAGCTTCTGGTCTGAAAAATTTTTACAGTGCTGAAAATGTAGACTGAATTGTTTTAAAATGTTTTCCCCATACAAAATTCTGAAAAACCAGCAAAACATGTCTGCAATATTTTTGCCTAATCTTAGATTTTTGAGTGGTAGATGGTTTTCAGTACAGCAGAATAAATTGATTCCATCTCAGATAAGTGTATGACTCAGGACTTTATGGTTGCCATGACAACAATAGATTTGTTATCCCTCTATAAAGGTGATGGAACAATTAAAATGACTAGCAGTGATGGATTCCTAGGGGATTTGGGTATGCCTTGTCTGTGGTCATAACCAAAATGTTTTGAACAGCAAAGGGCTGATTTATGCCCTTGCTTTAAAATTCACAGATAGCTGTCCCCTAAACAGAGCTTGTTTGGCTCTCTGATTTACTGAGGTTTTGAGAACAGAAACAGATGGAATGGCACCTTGAACACAAATGGGAAAATAACTTAGGTCAAAATTAATCAACACACGTGAAAATGCCTCAGATATTATTCTCTGGTAGCAAAGATGACAAAGAAATAATCCCTATCTCAGTTATGTATGTGAAGCTCTAGAATCTAGAGGAATGTTTCAACTTGCTTTGAGTTATTCTCTAATTACATCCATAAATTAAGGGATCCTTCTAGTCCAGGACTGTCAAACTCGTGGCCCACAGGGTGGATGCGTCACGCGCTGCCCACGCCCAGTTTAGCAAAGGGGAAAAAAGTTGCAATACATCACATATGATGCTGATGACATGAGTTTGACACCCCTGTTCTAGTCCATTGTTACCTATTTCCTCAGGTGTTTTAAGACAAATTTATTCAATTCAATAAATGAACCTATTGAGAACATCTTTACTGACAGTTTAGTAGCAAAGGTCTAGGAATATTGATTGGGAAACAAAGGAAATTAAACTATCTAAATTCTAGTAAATGATTTAAATTCTGCATGTCTGTAAATATCGCACAGACTGAACCAAGACATACTGGAAAAGAAATGTCAAGGTAAATCATCCTTTATGTAACGTAGCCACTAGAGGGATGTTAAACCTGGGAGTGAGGTAAGACGAGCTGTGTACTCTATTGTTTTCCTTACTTTTTAATACAGTTCATTACCATTACCATTAATGAATCTATCACAGAATTAAGAAATTCTAGTATTTCATCTGTGCCTTCAATAGCTTCTCTTGGGGAGGGGACTGACACTTGACCTCTTTTAAATATGTTTCATCTCCTTAATCATCTCCTTTTACTAGCATTTGCAGTACTGTACAGAAATGCTGCTTTATCTCTACACTCAAATTATCAAGACTTCAAGAGAATAGAAATTTATAAACTGCAAATATTTCCTTTTATTCACTGTTTCTTTAAGGTTATGTACTTTTACTACAAAAATATTGGCTAGTTCAATTTACAACATAGCTCACTGTTACCACCTTCTTGTAGTAATGTTTTTCTGTGAAACCTTAAAACCATGAAAATCATACATTTAAAATGATACCACGATAACCACTAGGTCAGAAATAATCATTAAAGAAAAAAAAAGGCCAGCTTCATCAGAGCACCAACTCCTCATATTGCCTTAAACTGTATCCAGCAACTTAAAATGGACAGCATAATAGAGATAAATGTAAGAATAGAAGACTTTTTAAAATGTCTTATACTTTATTGAATTAGATTATAACTTCAGGAAATTATTTGTTTTGTTGATATAGAAAACTGATGCAATGTATTTTGACTATAGTTATAAAGCTATAAAATCTGGCTTATTAATGTAGAAAAAAAACCAGAATCAGGACATAACTCAATAACTCAAGGTGATGGACATACCTAATACTTCCTCCTCTTCCTATTTTCCCCACAACAAACCTGTTAGGTAAGCTGGTCTGTGAGTGCCCCAAGTTACCCAGCAGATTTTGATGCCTAAGGCAGGACTGGAACTCACTGTCTCTTGATTTCTAGCTGTTCTTTATTTTGTTTTAATGAGTGGCTAGCAATCCAGAGACACATCTGCAAGACGAGTAGCTATATAAATTAATTAAATAAATATCAGAAAATAATGCATTGGAAGCCACTGGCTTGCCCTGAATGCAATGGCAATGTGACACAGGGAATTATAAAGATTATAACTTTATGAGTCACACAGCTTATTATAAATTACAGAATTAACTATATAGGAAAAAAGAATTGATTTTTTTTTTTTAAAATGAATGGGAGGAGGCTATGTACCTGCAGTCCTTTTCAAACTCCTTGGATTCATCAGTGCAGTAGAAGAACCTGCCCTTAAAGAGCTGGACAGCAACCACAGCGAAGATGAACATGAAGAGCATGTATACAATGAGAATATTGAGGACATTTTTGAGTGAATTCACCACACAGTCAAAGACAGCCTGTGAAAAACAGATATGCTGGTTAGATTTGACTAACTTATGTTTATCTGTATCTTAATTTTCTATAAAACTGACCCTCCTGCTTAAGAAATATATTGGTGTGAGAGAGAAATACCATCATAAAGACAATAAAATAAAACTAAGGTAACATGCAATCCTAAAATACCAGTACTGAAAAGTAAATGAAAACAGCTTAAAAATAGGCAACAGTAAATTTTCTTAACATATAAGTTTCAAACTTATTAAAGATTTAAAATGTATTTAAAAGCCATACTAACATAGTGAAAATGTCCACTGATTTCCACAACATATTCTGCAATCCTGCTGCCACCACCAATGAGATTACCCATTTAAACTCACTTAACAAAAGGGACAATGCAGAGTTTCTGATACCTGTCACAAGAGCCTGGAAAATTAATGTTGAAACTGTTCTTCAAGTAAATTGGTCCTAAGGAGGACAACTTTTTTTAAAAAAATCTCCACTGCTACACAAATATCTTCCAGGTTTGCATAGATTTAGAGTTCCTAGACCAGAGTAATATTTTTTCTTTCCAAAGGAGAAATTACTTTTCAGCTGTATCCAGTTTACTAGTCATTGAATCTGTTGCAGCCAAACCAACAGTCTTATGGCATGATAGTAATTTAAAAAAAAATAATTTCAGTGGGCAGATAAATACATCTATTTTTAAACAATGTAGAATCAGAGAGATATGAAAACAAGAATATAATAATTGTACTAATTAAATTACAGTTAGGAAAATAAAACATTGATATAATGGTAATTCATAAAAAAGCATTTCCTAGAGACAATTAGCTGCATGAAGATTAAAGTTAGCAGATTTCTATCCACACACAGGCATCCAGTACAACCTAAGATGACAAACTATGATAATACTTGTGCCAGGATACTATAACGGAAAAGTCACCCTTTTGTGTTTGCATTGCAATGTAAGATGGAAATACATAATTCTTATGATTTCTCTGTGACATTTGTTTTGTTATTCCCCCTCCCTGCCTATGTACACAAGGTGGAAAAGAATTTTGTGGATAAAAGCTTATGCTATAACAAATGCTCTAGTTCTTTAAATGCTGCAAAGTTCTTTAATGATTCTTTAGCTACATGATAAAAAATGTGTAAATTTATTCTAGTGTGATGATTGGGGAATTGTTTTATTTTCGATTATCCAAAACACAAGAATTCTTCAAGGAAAATTAAGTGCTATTATAATACTTTTCTTTAGATGATATTGTGCATCGCATAAGTATGTGAAAGCTAATAAAGGAACCTAAGTTCATGCCTTTTCATGAAATAGCATGAAGCCTGACTTCACCCTTCTTGCTTTATCTTTTTTTCAACTTACTATAGAATATGTATGTATGTGTGTATATAATACATACACACAAACAATACAAAACCAAGGATTCCAGGGTGAGTTTTTTTTTGTTTGCTTGCTTTTTACACTTCTGTTCCAAACATACCTTGAGCTTTGGCAACCGTTTGATGGTTTTGAGTGGTCTGAGGACACGAAGGACACGTAAGGATTTAATGGTGTTGATGTCTTTCCCTTTACTGCCTCTGTAGGAAGATGTTGGATGGGGACAAAAAGCAGGAAAAAAAAAATGAAGCTGGATCTCTGCAATAATCCTGACAGTGTATTTCCAAATACAGAGATACAATCTATTTTATAACCAGGATGCTAGTAACACTGTATGAATGCTACCCTTTTCGGCCATCCACACACCTTTCGTTAATCATTTCTTAAATAAAATGTTGCCCTAGAAATTGTTTACCAGTTATATCACGTCTGTTTCAAACATCAATTCATTCCCTCCATTCTTCTAGTATGCTTTGGATTTCATCTATTTCTTTATCCATGAGTGCTCTTTCAATATCTCTCCATTAACCTGTTTTACAATCACCCCTTTAAGAACTGCTTTAATCTGCAGGTATCTAAAGATTTAGTACCCCTGTGGAAATTAGAGTAAGTAAAGAAATACTTCCATGGAATGCATCCTTCATATTAGGAAAAAAAGTTGTGTCTAATTGTGAGTTCTCACAGAAGATTTTGGCTTTAAAAAATGGTCTCCAGCTCCCGCAGACTTCATTGATATACAGTAACAGCTGGAAGAAATTTGTCACTGTCTTCTTTCACTCTTCCAGGATGTTTCCTCCTGATTTCTCAGCCAGCCATAGAATTCCATGGTAGTCTTCCAGCTAAGCACAAACCAGGGCTGAACCCAGAGTAAGTCAGTCAGGTACTAATGCTACAGCCTAGTAAGGATTTTGCTTTAAAGCTTCTCTGATTTTTTTAGTTATCTGACATGAGATACACATCCTACTGGATGTAATTGCATTGGGATATAAAAAGTAATGTGCCTCTATTTTGGGTATTCATTAATAGTAGCTGATAAACAAGCTCAAAAAATTCCATTTCTACCAAACTCCCAAGTCTTCCCAAGATTCACAAATCCTGCAACTGTGAGGATGTGTGGTCTATCTTTCAATGTTGCACTGCATTATCTTCTGTGCTGATTGGTTCACTTCACACTCACCATGATTTGAAATATATACATAAATACACACAACTTAGATCACAGCCTCATCTTTTATGCAACTTTTTTTTTTTTAAAAAACACACCTGTTATTTTCAATTTGTTATGCATCTGAGTGTACTGACACATCAAAACAAAAAAGATTCCTTTTTCATTTTATTGTGGATTTTCTGACAGATTAAGCATAAAGAATGAGAAAAACTTGCACTCTGGCAATGCTTGAAAATATTTGGTAATATTTCTGCAGAGAAATCTATACCTCATTGTAAAGGAATATTCTGCTACTTGGAGGAATATATTCTAGGATTTAAGGGTCCAGTTTTGCAGATAACTCACACACCTACACATTACCATGAAAACAGCAAGTATAAATCTTATTTTCAGATGTATTACACAAAGAGAAAAAGCACCTATATGTTTAAAGCTTAATTTTCTTCCTCTCTATCATGTCAACATGCTCAAAGAGGGGAAATATGGCAGAAATTATTGTTTTCTGTGTCAAAATTTGGTTGCATGTGAAAATGAATGAACCTAACCTATTTTGCTGCATGACCAGAAAAGCCTTTGCATTAAAGAGAATTCCGAGCTCATTCTGCAGCGATCTGGTTTTTAGATGACTGCAGTATTTGCTTCCTCCTTTTAAAAAAATAAATAAAAAAAGTGATTCTTTAAGGCCCATTTAGGAAAAGTATTTGGGTCAGTGGAGAGGGTGTGCTAGCAGTAAGCTATTGTGCAAACTTACTGAGTCTTCAATTATCTTTGTGGTGGCCAGCATTAGTCTCAAACAAAACTAAGCAAATTTTCTAGTCAATAATAGACTTATGATGTATAAAGTGCTTGCCTGGGGGTTAACTGTCCCTCCTGATGTCTGTGAGTGAATTACTGGAGGCTTATGAAAACAGGCCCACTTGAGGCATGGGCACTCTGGGCAGCTTTAATATGCATTTTCTCACAGCCACACAGGAAACTAAATGCAGGCCAAAAAGGTGGACAGTGCATACTGTCCCCCTTACCTTGCTCATGGAAGTGCCAACCTCAGTTATGTCCCCATATATTTTGAATTTCCTCTCTCAAATTGGAAAAGACAAGATGTGCAGAGGAAAATGAAATTCTCCCAGTTTCCTCAGCAGCACCTGTGGGGACTGCAACCATGGTCATTGGTGAACCAAGCCAGTCCTACCAGGTGACGTGCTATAGGCAGACGAATATTAGCAAACCTGACTGGGACTGGGTTGATTGTGTTGTGCAAATGGCCCTTGCAGAGCCTTCTCTCCTGTGCTGAACTATATGAGGAAATTCCAGCAAGCTCATCGGAGCACAGCTTGCATAATGATAAGTTTCACACATAAAATACATGGACCTAACTAATAAAAGACCAAAAGCACAACATATTTAGATTCAGTCACATTGCCTTGATTCCATCCAGCAGTCAATTTTACTCCAAGGTTGGGGAAACTAGTCTCCTTTTCTTTAAGAGACTGTAAGCTCAGTAAATTAACTACATCTTCCAAAGAAAGCTTCTGAAAAGCTAGTAAAAATTGGCTGAAGAATGACAGAATAAATTTATCAATTGCACATTACTATCGAAAAACACATACAAAAGATATAAACCAATTATAGTTTTATGGAGATATTTGGGTCATTTTCATTCATTTTAAACACAAGCCCTGAGAAGCCTCAGGCTAATTAGTTGCTTCTTCATTCAAATGCCACTTTCGACCCCAGCTTTCAACAAATTGTACTTGAATTGCTTTGGATGACCATGTTATTCTTTGTATTTCCCGATGAACAGGGCTGACACACATGCCTTTATAGAACTTTTTTGAATGTTCCTAAAGTCCCTCCATTCTGATTCCCTTGTAGGCGTAATGGCTTTGGTAGGTATCACAATATTTCAAAGCCATCTCAACACTGATGCTTAAAGATGTTGGACATTTATTTAAAGGACACTGACATTCCTTCTAATATCCAACAGGTTGGTAAGTGTTCAAAAATCTGGTTTCTATGTGTAATGGATCAGCTTTTAAAATCTCAATAGAATAAAGATACATTTAAAGCCTGCAAGTCAGTTTTTCTAGTACTGACTTGAGTACTTTTCTAGTACTCAAGTATTGACTTGAGAAATAAAAACAACTACATTATAAATATAGATTAAGAAAATCTATATGGCCATAAGGTAGCCATTACGACTGTAACTGTTTCTCTGACGCTTTATCTAGCTTACGTTGTTAAATAGTGATGATGATGATGACAATGATGAAGATTTTATATTTATGTCAACCCCGAAGAGCAGTCTGATAATACAAAGTATCTGGCTCTCTAAAAAAAATATTTTTAGGATGCATAGATGTTTTTGACACCATGGCAGCCTTTTGAAGAATTTCTGTTTGTAATCCTTCTATAGGAGAGAGACAAACAACTGGTTCTAGATAGTGACATTATAATGTATTGATGGTTTTTATATTAATTCTAATTAATAAACCATACTGTAAGAGTATTGTGATGCCTAGCAGTAATATATTCAAGTTTGTTCCTTTTAGCAGCCTTGCAACCTATCTTTTCAACATTGTTCTCCAGCATAAATATTTTGTGGCTATTAAAAATAAGTGTTCAGAACAGAGAATGAAATATTTGATCGCAGAACAAAGGGCTACATCTGCCACAACTCCTAGCAATCGGAACTTTTTAACCAAACCCAACAATGTTCCAGCCACCATTACTTGTCCTCAGGTTAACTGGAATGTTGTTTTCAGTAGCCCAACAAGGCAAAAACCAACTACTGTACCTAGTTTCAAGGTTACTACAACAAGACTGATTCCTAGAAAGTGTAACTGACAGGAAGGCACACAAATCCTAACTCATGTGAGATGGAACAGAATCAATGAAATGTCTGATGTTTGGAGAGAGATAAAAAGAGCTCCAATTTGTTTTGCTTGCCAATCGTATTAGTTACATACAGCGATGCATAACCAGATTCACATAAATAAATAGCATGTATACCAGAGAGTGTTTGGGAGAGAAAGTGATAGAGGCAGACAGACAGAAAGACTTTACCGTGAGCTGCTCCTGTGGTGAAGTGGCAGTGAAAGGAAGAGACAAAGAAAGTGAGTAACAATCAGAAAGAGAACACAGAACATAAAATCTAATGATACCATACTATGTAATGCCTTTTACAGACAGGACATTTATTTGCTCTTCAGCTACTGCCTTGAAGTAGATGGAAAGTGTTTACTTCAGTAAATTATCTACACATGTATAGGTTAGTAAGATGAGCCTTGTACTATTGAGACAATCCTTGTATAGTGTCCAGTATCACTGACGTTTTGCATGTCTTACATCAAGGACAAGCCTATTTATCTCTAAAATTTTTGATTAAAAATAAAATGGTGGCAAAGGGCAGCAACCAGATATATTTACTGTTCATCCCTTAGCTAATACTTACATTAATTTTTATTTGAAATATTACCTTAGATCCTTTTCTTGGAAAATTTTCACTAAATGGAGGGCAATTTCATAATTCCTTCATCACTAACCAGAAAATAAATCTTGATTGAGGAATGGTGTTCAATGGAAAGACTCTAAACTCCTAAGCATACTTAATAGAATAACCTTTACCAACTTGGTATATTCCAAATGTCTTGGATTACTATACAAATCCCATAAGGACTTTCCCATTTGCATTTAATTGTGTTACAAATATGTCATGCCAACATTGTTCTCTGCCCTGTTCCCATGCATGGGAATTTCGGGTATGGAATTCTTAATAGCACAACTGTTAAAGTAGTGTCCCCCCTCCCCCAATTCCAATATTGTTTAAGGGGAGAATCAAGGTATATAAAATCTGTAAAGCTTTCTTACTCATTACCTTGTAGGGAATTGAGGTGACATGAAATGGGTCACCAGGCAATAGAAGCAAAGTTGGATTTAATGATGGGAACATTAAGTTTCATACTGGCATAGCTTTTGGCTTATTCAATGATAGGCAGAAAACACATCAATTAGCAAACGAGTAAGCCCTACATTCTAGAGGCAGCATGGCTGATTAGAGATTGTGAGAATTATACATGCGCTGAGAAGGCAATAGGCTGGGGAAAGGTATACTTGAGATTCTCCAAACACAGTCTTATTTCCAATAGAAATGATACAATCATAGGACTGAAAGGGACTTTGAAGGTTTTCAAGCCTTATACTCTCCCAGTCCAATGGTTGTCCAGTCTGTTTTTGAAAAAGTCCAGTGATGGAGCACCCACAATCCCAGAAGGCAAATGATTTCATTTTCAGTTAGAATTTTTTTCCTTGCTTCTGGATTTGATCTCTCTTGCCAAGCTTCTACCCATTATTTCTTGTCCTGTTATCTGGTTCTTTAGAGAATAAGTCAATCTCCTCTTTTTTTGTGACAGCCCTTTAAATACTGGTAGTTATTGTGTCTCTCCTAATTTTTCTCTTTGATAGGTTAGACACACCTAGCTCCCTCAAGCATTTGTCATACAATTTAGCCTCCAGACCCTTTATTATCTTTGGTGTTCTTCTCTGCACATTTTCCAGAATCTCAACTTGTTTTTTATATTTTGGTAATCAGAACTGAATGCAGTATTCTAAGTGTGGTCTCACCAGCACAGAGTAATCAGCAGAGGGATAGCATCAAGACAACAAGAAGTGATAGTACTTTTTGTTGTCTTGATCAGTGGTGAAATCTAAAATTTTCCACTACCGGTTCTGTGGGCGTGGCTT
>JANHFL010006796.1:40541-58052 GCA_032468155.1 Oxyrhabdium leporinum | reverse complement strand
ATCCTGGGAATCCATCTCCATTCAACTGGCAGGCATTTTCAGAGGCTGAAGTTCCCAGGGTGAGTGTGGAAAGCTCCGCTGGCCGCGGGGGTGGGTGGGTAGCTAGGCCACGCATGGACTCCGCGCGGGGAGCAGAGTGACGCAAGCGGCGGCGGTGCCAGGCAAGCTCCGGGGGCCGCGGGGGGGCAGGTATCTAGGCCGTGCATGGACGCCGCGCATGGCGAGTGGTGAGCAAGCGGGCAGGGGCGGGGCCAGCCAGAAGTGATATTTGCCGGTTCTCCAAACCAATCAAAATTTTCCCTATCGGTTCGGCTGAACTGGTATGAACCGGCCAGATTTCACCTCTGGTCTTGATGCTATTCCTTTGTTGATACAGTCTAGGGCTGCATTGGCTTATTTGGCAGTTGCAGCACACTGCTGATTCATACTTAAGAGTGGGTCCACTAGGACACCTTGATCCCTCTCACATTTACTACTGTGAGATAAATATGAAAATATGGAGTTATAATAAACAATGAACAATGAATATAAACAATAAATATGGAGAGATATAGGCTTCATGTTTTGTGTAGAACTATGGATAGTGTACTTTGGTGCATTCACCAATAATGATAGAAATACAACTTTTTCATGCAGCTCTGCTAACTTTATCTATCTAAATAATGTTCCCCCCCAAAACAGATTGTGATAGCATCATAGTTACAGGGTGAGGTTTTAACCTTTTAGTAGCACAACTGAGGTTTATTGAGATTCTCAGCTCAAACCTGGAAAATAGCCAAGAAAAGTGCCTTATATTCCAGAATATAACCATAGAGGGATGGACAATAATTTGAAGTATGACACAATACAATACACAATAGTATATAGATTCAGGTGATAGCAACACAGCAGAAAATAATATAGATGCTCATTCAGCTAACTGAAATGGACTGACTAAAAAAAGGCAATTTCTCACAGTTGATAAATTCTGATGAAGTTGGTGAGAGTTAAAACAGAAAATTAACCATATCCACAGTGATCAAGGGAGCATGAAGGAAAGATGTTAAAAAAAGGTAAGATAAGGAAAGGCAATTTATTCTTTGAAATTTAACAATATTCTACCACTCTTCCAAGTTTGCAGATCTCAGAAGATAACATGAAAATATGATCTATTTTCATTTATGAGCTTCACATTACTGATCAACCTTTTCTGTCATCTCTAACTGTACAATGTAGCTGATTCACTTCTGTTGCTTTTGAAATAGAAACATTACAGATTACCAAAAGAAACATAAATTTCTTGCAGACTGGATTCATAGCTCACCTTCTTTTATCCAGGAAATATTAGGAGTCAAGTTTTACTATGCTAAGAGCAAAATGTTTCAAAATAAGCTACTGCTTATAATTCAAAACAAATCATGAAACTATTCCATTCTATTAATTTCATAATAAGAAAAGATAGAAGAAGCAATAGAAAAACATGGAGGAACAAAAGTATCAGTTGCCAGTTTTACTCACTCCATGAATGACAAAGTAATTATAGAATAACAACTTACTTGGAAGTACCTTACATTCAGAAGAAGGACCATTTATGGGAGTTACCGTAGTTAAAACCAACTGAATTCTCACCACACATACAGTAACATTAAATAGGTAACTGCAAGAGCATTCATTCACTTTCAAACTTACTGGAGCTTGCTCATTAAACAAACTTTGGTCAGCATCTGACTCACAATTCTTCCTCTTAGGGCTGCTCTATAACTGAGCCAACAAATATGCTAACTGTAGAATGTTCTGTTCTAAGTGCCTTCTGTTATTCTGCTGCATCTCTTTTAATTCATCATGAAGCAAACAGAACCTAAAATTTGTCATAGCGACCACACATCTTTGTTAGATGTGATCATCATCAGCATTTCAGAGTAACAGAAAATCACAACTTTTTTCATCTTACCATTTCTTGTCATTCCATTTTTAGACCATTCCCTGCCTGCACCGAACATTTTTTTGAATTGAAATTCTATTTCTACTGTATTGTAAATTAACCACTTCAATTTATTCTTGCTTAAAAACAATAGGCTTATTTTGGATTAATGTATAGAAACTCTGAAATAGTATGTCAAGCTGTCTGTTAAATGGGTTTCAGTTGTATTGTTTCTTATGAAAATAGAACAGTAAAAGAAGTTCCATTCAAAAGCCTTAGCTCATTTCTCCCAGGTGACTTTGGTGCTTCTATTTATATGCTGATCAAGTTTACAAGTAGCTTCTTTGTCTAGCTAGTTACCCTTGAATACCTTTGGCAAGTGTGGGTAAAATTGTTGTCTTCTTTGCCCAGGCAATGCCATTGGCTTACTAGGATAAAATTTTTAAGAATATATTTTACCAAATTTCAGTTTGGTGTAAAATTTTAATCCATCTACTACGATTTAGTAATAATGTTAGCTAGAATCATGTTGAAATAATATACCCAAAGTCACTGACTTTCCAAAGTTAGTGCTACTATCAGGTAAATGGAATGCCTTCTAGTGCCCAGGTATGTTCTAGTGCAGGGTACTATAAAAACTTCATGGAGGAAAAGCAAGTATCTTCTGATCAAATCCATCGGGGCAGCATCAGCTTCTTTCTATCAGCTTTGATAGATTGTGATAGCACACTGGACAACAGTGAAAAGATCCCCACACTAAAAGCTGCACTACACTAGCTCCAAGTGCAGCCAATCGTGAGACATATTTTATCATTTATCCAAATGCTCAGGTTTTGTTCCTACTAGGGGGAGATGTCATGTGAATGTATAAGAGTACAAGACTGGCTGCGTCATTGTAGAAGAAGTCTATGTGGACAGAATCTGCAGGACTGACAACAGGCATGTCCATAAAACAAGGATGCTAGAGAATGGCTGGATTGCCTACTTCCAAGCCACAACTACATGCTATGAAAGAAGATATTTATCTGTGATCAGATCTGTCTTAATATCAGACCATAGACCATTCCTTAAGCTACACAGAGCCATTCAACAAGAATTCAGAATTCAGGCTCTTGTAATTAGTAACCAAACGTATCTACTGAGCAAAATCTTCTCACCATCTTCTGGACAATACTAGAGAATGTTTCTTGTAGCACAAATGCAGCAAACCACTCTGCCAAAGGAAACAGCCTAGGCAAAGTAGGTGATCTTGCAAATATGCCATTTGATATCTCTCTCTCTCTCTCTCTCTCTCTCTCTCTCTCTCTCTCTCTCTCTCTCTCTCTCTCTCACACACACACACACACACACACACACACACCATATACCCCACACATATGATATTTACTATAACATGAAAGAGCTTGAAAATGAAAGAACTATCAGGTAGGGTGAAAAGTAAGACAAATATTTCAGCCGAAATGCTGACTACATCGATCCAGTTAATTTCTGGACTTCTGGGTCATATTTTACTCTTATGATATGCTGTTAAAAAGGGAAATAAATAGGAATAAACAGGTATGTATGTATTTTATCTTCTAAGGTGCTGTAAAAACTTGGAGAACAATTAAATAATCAATACTAAAAAAAAGGAAAAGCAAACTCTGGGCAAAATCTCTTTTTTTCTAAATATTGCAATGAAGAAACGAATACATATAGATCTTGACTTGATGAGATAATCTTATTCCAATCTTACTGCATTTCTCTCCTCTTTGCTTGCCCTTCCTATCTTTCATGGTCATTAAAGTGCAAATTGTAAACTCAGCAATTGTATCCTTAAAATGACATTTATCTCTAAAGTTTTACCCTCTGATTTTACAATTTGGTTCAGATGCATTAACACCTAAAACTCCTGAATTACTATCAACAGTGAAATGTTTTTATTATTATAGATCTATAATATTTTATTGAATAATATTAAGATTCATGATAGTTCCTTCAAATAATTTTATATTCTATGCTGGAAGGATAATGTGTTAGAGGAGACAGTAAAGCGTATGATATGTTTTCCACCGTTGTTCTGTTTTAGTTTACCACCTAGTGTAAGGTAGTTTTATAATTCTGATTAAAGTATTATAATTTAAATATATCTTATTCTAAACCATACACCAACATTTTGGAATTGATCAATACTGTATATAAAAAATAATGAATTCATTGGACATGGAGCATAGCAAAAATTACTCTTACAATGGAAAAATCCATTCTGGATTTACAATCTTAGATTGATGACATGTATTCTCAGTCTGCTTATGAATTGGTTCTTTAATGATGCAATAGAAAGACTGATCAACAAATTTTCACATGGTCATGTAATATTTTATTTAAAAATTGAAATATGTGTAATTTTTCTTAGTATCTTTAAAAAAATTATTGGATCTTTTTCTTTTAAATACTAAAGTAATATTCTTTTTTTCTAAAAAAATGCCATATAGTTTGATAATTATGAATAAAAAGCTATTAGATCAGCCTTCCCCAACTTGGTATTTTAAAAGTCAGCACGGTTTGTAAGGAACAATTTTGTGAGATAATGCTTTCAATTTCTATTCTAAATTGGTCGAAGCTTCTCAAAATTATTTCTATAGAGAAAAGAAAATGGTGCTAATTTGTCCTCTAGAATTAGTCACTAAGGGAGCAATTACAGATTCAGTTAATGTCAAAAATATAGTGTACCTTCAGAATCAGCAGTATAATTTATACAGAGCATTTTCCATCTCTAATGTTCATATTCATCATATTGCCCTCGCATATTTTTCTCTTTGGCTTCCATTGTTTGGCAAAATAAATAAGGAACTATGGCCTGGTTATATAGCTTCTAAAGAACTCATGGTAATACAGAGAAAATAATAGGCTTGCTGAAACTGTTACCTATTTAATTTTTTAATTTTGGTCATGGTACTCTGTATACTCTATTGTCTTATAAACAGAAGATTCTTGGCTATAATCCATGATATCTCTATTTATTGGAAAACCTTAGACTAAATCTTCTATACCTAAAGCCCTGTTTTAAGACACACCCTGTAATGTAATTAAAGAAGTTAAATATCAAATGAAAAGTTCCCAGCTACTTTAGTGTGACCTAAAATAACCTGAATTTTGTAATAAACATTAACTATTGTATTTACTGAAAGGGCACAATGGCGCAGGGCAATGGCTCAGTTGACAGCCTGTGTTCAAGACCAGACTACTGCACAACAGGGTGAGCTCCCATTCCTGCTCCAGCTCTTGCCCACCTAGCACTTCGAAAGCACGCAAATGTGAGTAGACAAATAGGTACCACTTTGGTGGGAAGGTAACAGCGTTTTGTGCATCTTTGGGATAGTCATACTGGGCCATATCACCAGAAAAAATGTCCTTGGACAACACTGCCTCCCTTGGTCAAGAAACAGAGGTAAGCACGACTCCCTTCAGTCGGACATGACTGAACACGGAAACATTTACCTTTATTGTATTTACTAGCTAGTAGTTAAGATCAATGAGGTTGATGGTGCTACCTGGATTTTTTCTTTTTCAAATTCACTGATTTACCAAGAGCAGAATACATTGATTTCTCACACAATTTTTTTGATGATTATTACAATGAAGACGATTATAACCATTGTTGTTATTAGTTTGATGATGGATTGTGAGAAATTGTGAGAAAACAAACCAACCCTAAATGTAACATTCATAAATACAAATTGTTCTATATTTGATAAGTTATTTCCACCGATCTGAAAAGAAAGTAGCAGAACTCTCTCTATAAATAGATTGACTCCCAGTTTTCACTCTGGATATGTATCTGATGAATTTTTGGCACTGTAATCATAGAAAGCAGTATCACAACATATTTACTGAACAGAAGATAGGAACTTATTGTGACAGCTAGGTTGCCTCAAAATTTGCAGAGTCAACTGTTCTGCTAACAGTGTATCAGGAAAAAGTTCCACATGCAAGGGCCATCCCAAGCCAAATGGGAGGGGGACACATAGCTGAGTATTCATGCTCTATGATGACTTAAGCTGGCACTGGAAGAAGGAACATGATGAGAAAAAACAAGTCATATAAATGTTGAAAATTATAAACAATCCATCATGCATCAAACTTCAACAAGAAACTCTTCCAGTTGAAGGAGAAGCAGCTATGCTTGTTAAAAAAAATCAGAAGCAAGCACTATAACCCTAGCGAGCTAAGCTAAGAAACTTACGTGAAGGCAAATGCCACCAATGCTCCACTGACCACAATGAAATCCAAGATGTTCCACAGATCCCGAAAATAAGAGCCCCGATGAAGGATCAGTCCTAAGTCAATCATCTGCAAAAACCAGACAAAACAAAGAAACGCAGGTTTCCAAATCAGTACATCTGAGTTTGACTGACTTCTGCCCTGAGCTTTTCACTGAACATTAATCTAATAGGACCCACTTTGCAAAAGAAGAGGTGAAGGGCCTAAAAATGAACTTTCTTGCAAGAAAATAAAAATACTAAGGATAAATTATAATATGTATGCACAGGGCAAATAATAATAATAGAGATCAAAGTTTGACTTAAAGGATTTTGAAATACATGAATTGATATTCTTGAGAATTGGTATGCTAGAATATTTTAATTATTATTGTTGTTTTCCTGGATGCTTAATGTTCACAGTCATAATATTCTCTCCTATGTATTTTATGATGTTGATGCTTCAGAATGGCATTTGAAGAGAAATGAATCTGTCTAGGATTTATGATTACTTCTCTTAAACTCTGTCACATAGGAGCTATTATCCCACATTACAATCGGAATCAATATCATGCTATGAAAATATTCTTCAAGAGCTGTGCTCATTTTTGTCCTGCTAAATGTATCATTATAATAATCTGGAAAATAGCCTTTAAATTCAGAGCTATTTCAAAGACTGTTATAAAAAAAATACTGGTACAGTATTTCATGATATATTGACTCTCCCCTTCTTATTGTGCTGGAAATGTTCCATCACATGAGATAAAGATTTAGCATGCACTCGAAAAAAAATCAAGAAAATGAAACCTACAATTCACAAAGCAAACAGTGCAGTAAAAATGCTACTAGCACCCAACACTAACAGATTTTAACTGTACTAACCTTAACAACCATTTCAAAGGTGAAGACACCTGTGAAGACATAATCAAAGTAACGAAGAACCTATAGGAAGGAGAGAAAATAATAAAAATATACAGTTCAAGACTTGCTAACTCCTTTGAAATAAATGAGCCTAACTGATCTTGCAATCAAGCCACTGAGAAGTGAGCAAATCTTGAGGAGGCATTCAAACGTTTCAGGCAGCAAAGGAAAGACCCCCACAATCAGAACCTCTGAAACAACAAAATCAGTTTAGCTGTACTTTGGTCAGAAATAATTAGTTTCCTTGTGCAACATGAACTAATCTCTGCAATCATGGTGGAAAATACGAAGATGGTGAATGGGGAAAAAGGGTTTTAAAATAAGAACTTTCCCACATGGCTTCTAGCTCCAAATACATGTAAACAGCACATTCACACCATTGAGGGACACTTAGCAGCTATCCTCATCTTTCCCTTCTTCAGTTGGCTAGCGTATCCTCCAGCTGGAGGGAATATTATTTTTGGGGGGGTAAAGATGATTGTATTTGAGGAGCAGCAAAGCTCCTCCAGTATCAGTGTAGAGGAATTAGGTGTGAGTGTGGCAAAGGGTAACATCAATACATGACCAGTGTGGCATCAGGGTATCATCAAAAAATGAATGAAAATGGACTGAGAATGTTGAGAGGGACTATCTTTAAAGAAAAAAAGAATAATTCTCTATTGATAAAAATAAAGAAACAAACTAGTAAGTAATAATAAAAACTAAGAACCTTTCCTTATAAATATGTGATACCCACATTGTAAGAAACATTGTTTTTCCTGTAAGAAACCAGACAAATGAACTGAATTGCATATGGGGCAACATATTACATTGAAAATAAATGTACCTTGTTTCACTGAAGAGCAGCATGTGCGTATGTGTGTATATGTGTGTGCATGTGCATGTGCATGAACATATGCGTATGCACACACACATCTTTCTAAAAGACAACAGTTGTCCTAGATTAATATAGCGATTTGAATTAAAGTGAATTAAAGTTATGTTGTAAAGAAAAGTGCTAATTCTATCATACATACTAAAAAAAGGATAAGCAGCACATTATTGATGTACATCTTCGAAGCCTGCCCTTTTCCTTATGAAAGTATTAAAATTTATACTATATTTTGATTTAACAGCTGTTTTTCCTTACATTAGTGCTGAATTTTACACCGTATGTTGATTTAACATTTCTGGAGCCGTGGTGGCACTGTAGTTAGAATGCAGTATTGCAAGCTAACTCTTCCCACAGCCAGGACATCAATACTGACTGGCTCAAGGCTGACTCAGCCTTCCATCCTTCAGAGATCGATAAAATGAGGACCCAGATGTTATGTTCTGAGCAATAGCGACGAGGCTAGAGTGATTTCTAACAGCTCTTTATTCAGTACTGCCTGTGAGGCAACAGCACTTCCTGGCTGACACAGCTCCTTTTATACGAAACTGATCAGCCAAACAACCAATTAGGAGAGAGTATTTTCCCGCTCCAACAGAATGAGAACTTCAACTGACAACTATACGCTATATACAATACATAACACCCCTCCCTACCAAGACGGAGCATTATGGTGATCAAAATAACAAATTAACATATGTAGTCTTTTAGGTAGGCAGGGCGGTGATGTGTCCGTCCTGACCTACGAGGTTCTGTCCCAAGACCAGTAGCTCTGGAGCCTTGATTGGCGGAGTGGCTGACGCTGCTTCAGGTGCCGCTTGTGGCAACAGCAAGGGCTCGGTCACTGGTGCTTCTAACACAAAGAGAACTGAGTCAGCAGGCATCTGTGCCTCACCATAGTCCCTTGTCGGTACCGTTGTTGTTGGTGGCTGAGTTGGCGTGTCCTTAGCCGGGGTGGTCTCTGGCGGAGTCCATTCTGGCTGGTGGCAGATGGAGGTTCCAAGGCGGCCACACAGTTGGTCGATGTGGTGGCGCCACAACCTGCCATTTTTGAGCGCCACCCTGTAGAAACGCGGCCCAGTAGCATCCACTACCCAGGCAGGAATCCAGGAAGGGCCCCTGGATTAGTTGTGGGCGTAGACAAGGTCTCCCGGTGAGAATGACTGGAGCTGGCTGATCGAGTCTGCAGGGACCTCCGAGGAGTAGTCCAGGTGCAGCCAGTCTAAGTCGGTCTGCAGGTGGCAATCCATTAGGAGTTTGGCCAGACTCCTCTTGGTGTTGGAGTTTGGTGTGATGTGCTGGACCAGGAGATACTCGTCTATCTGTGTTTGCCAGTCCCCCTGGCCCATCCTTGCCAGTGTTTCCTTTGCTGATCGAACCATCTGCTCAGCCTGCTCGTTGCTAGCAGGATGGAATGGTGCAATCAGGGCATGATGAATGCCGTGACCCACCACGAACAGCTCGAACTGGCTTGATGTAAGCTATGTCTCGTTGTCTGAAACGAGAATGTCCGGCAGTCTGTGGGTAGCAAACAGGCGTCCGATCATGGCATCCAAGGTGGTTGATGTCATGAGTACCACCTCAAGCCATTCTGAGTAGGCATCCACAACCACCATAAAAGTCTGTCCATGGAAAGTCAATATGCACCCTCGACCAAGGTGTTTTGGGTGCTTCCCACTTGCATGCTGGAGCGGATGGGGGGGGGGCTGACAACATGTGACCCAATCAGCAATGGCCTTGTCGAAGTTAGGCCACCAGACATAACTGGCCTACATGAAGAGCTTCCAAAACTGGTTGCTGCAGCCTCTGGGATACTACCACATGACTCCCCCAGAGTAGGCAGCCCCATTCAGCAGACAGCTCTAATTGCCGGGTGTGAAAGGGAAGGGACTCTGTGTTGAGTGGCCCCTTCGGCCATCCCCTCCACACCCAGTTGATCACTTAGGTGATGAGATGGTCCTTGACGGAGTGTGCAGCGATCTCTGATGCCGTAATGGGGCCGGATGACAGGTCTTCAATTAATAAAAGATGATGCTATAGTCAGGAGCGGGTATCGGCTGAGGGCATTGGTGTGGCTAAGTGTTTTAAGTGTCCGGCTGATGCAGGAGGCAGTAGCTGTATGTGGCTAGGAACACAGTCCAGTGCAGCATGCGAGGGGACAAAGCTTGTGGCTTTTGGCGATCCCTGGCGAGCAGACCCAGTAGCAGCTTCTGATCAGTCACGAGGTCAAATGGTTTGCCGTAGAGGTATTCATGGAAGCGTTTGACTCCTGCGACTGTAGCCAAAGCTTCCTTGTCCAGCTGGCTGTAGTTTAATTCAGCCGATGACAAGATCCGTGAGAAGAAAACGATTGGGGCCTCTCTTCCATCTGAGAATTGGTGGCTTAAAATGGCGCTGACGCTGAATGGAGAAGCATCGCAGGTGAGAACCAAGGAAAAATTCTCGTTGTACTTCACCAGGACGCTGTTTGAAGATAGTAGCTCCTTGACAGCAGAGAAGGCAGCAGCTTTTCAGTCCCTTCTTGTCAACCAAGCAATGGAGAGGCTCAGCTACTGAAACTGTGTGTGGAAAGAAGACGCTGTAGAAATTTAGGAGTCCCAAGAACGCCTGGAGTTCGGTCTCGTTCTTGGGTGTGGGAGCTTCCTGGATGGCTTGGACCTTTGCCTGTGTAGGGTGTAACCCAAAGGCATCAATAAGGTAGTCAAGGAACTATCTGTAGGACAGCGATCTTGCACTTTTCTTTTTTAACTTTGAGGCCAACTTCCTGGAAACGGTGAGTACCACTCACAGATGATTGAGGAGTTCGGCATTGTTGGCTGCTGACACTAAGATATCATCAAAATAGGGGACGAGAATTGGGATGCCTTGCAAGAGACGCTCCATAAGGCTCTGGAAAAGTCCCAGTGCCATGCTCACCCCCAATTGCAGCCGGCGACATCTAAAAGCTCCTCGATGTGTTACAATCGTCTGAGCCTCAGCTGTGGCATCGTCAACTGGTAGCTGTTGGTAGGCTTGGGCAAGGTGCAGTTTAGCGAAGACCTTACCCTCACCCAGAGAGTGCAGCAAAAGTTGGACTATGGGCATTGGGTATGCATTTTGCTGTAATGCTTTATTTAATGTACATTTATAGTCTTTACAGATGTGGATAGAACTGTCTGGCTTCACAGGAGTCACAATTAAAGTCTTCCATTTTGCGTGGTCAACAGGTTCCAGGATTCCTTGGCTGAAGAGCTTGTCGAGTTGCTCATCAACCTTTGAGCGCAAGGTGAACGGTACTCTTCATGGCTTCATTTGGATTGGAGCAACCTGGGGGGTCAAGGCTGAATGAGATGGGTATGCCTGTATATCTGCCCAGGTTTCCATCAAAGATGTCTGCAAAATCAGAGATGAAGGCCTCGATATCAGAGTCACTGATGGAGTTGATGCCAGTGATTTCCAGACCCAGGGAGGAGAACCAGTCCTGTCCTAGGAGACTCGGTAGGGAGCCGTCCACTACGAGCAGAGGCAGTGGACCCAAGAAGTCCTTGAAAGATATTCTAAAGGTGCCAGTTCTGGTGACAGGAATGCTGTTCCTCTGGTAGTCTCGGAGGTGAATATGGTGGAAATCCAACTGTCTTTTTGAGATTTCGGGCACCGATCTCTTTAGTGTATTCCAGGAGACGATGGTCATTGAAGATCCTGTGTCCACCTCCATGCAGCAAGGGGACTCCTCAATCAGGACGGTGACATGGACCTTCTTGCAAGAGGAGAGGCTGGCTTGACTGATGACTGCTTTTGCCTTGCAGGTGCCTCTGGAGAGGGTGAAGCAGTCCTTTCCATGACTCTGTGGTCTTTTCTGCATTCTTTTGGGGCAAGTTTCTGGGCTCGCAGTGGTAGCTGTCGGTTGGTTTGCACAACAGACCCTGGTCAAATGTCCTTTCTTTTCATATCTTTGACAGATGGCGTTCTTGAACTTACACACGATTCGTGGGTGGTTGCCGCCACAACCAACACATGCTGGTTGCCTCTTTTCTGTGGCCACATTCCTCCCTTTGGAGGATTTGAGGCGATAGACATCATCGTCCTCATCTGCTGATTCACGGTGGTTAGCATCTTCATGGTGCACAGTGACTGGTTTCCACGATGCTGGTGGGCTGTTTGATTTTTGAATCTCAGCTGTTGATTGATTGGATATCTCGGCGGCTTGTGCCTCGTCGAGCACCATCTGCAAGGTGAGGTCTGCTTTTGCGAGGAAGCACCGCTGTAGCTTGACATCCCTCACACCACAGACCACTTTGTCCAAGAGTGTCATCTAAGTCCCTGAACTCACAATACAGGCCTGCCTTTTGAAGTGTGGCAACGTATTTGTTGATGGATTCACCTTCAGCCTGTTTCCGATGATGGAAAGCATGCAGACATGCGATCCATGAAGGTTTGGGTGCATAATGAGTCCATAGTTTGTTCTGCAACATGTCCCACAGCGCAGACTGAACGGCCAGTGGAGCGAGGAGAGCCCTGACCATCTCAAAGATCTCTGGGCTGCAGAAGTTTAGGAAAAGTGCCCTTTTCCTGTTGTCAATGATCTCAGCAAAGTCATTGGCTTCGAGGAAGTGGTTGAAACGAGCAAGGTAGGAGTCCCATGTCTCAGAGACTGGGTTGTATGGGGCAAAAGGCAGTAGTGCAGCCATTTTCCAAGAGACTGGCGTGAGCCCCAGGCAAACTGGGCTGAGGAGTCTACGGTCAATGAAGTGGCAGCAGCTGTGGATCAGCTCCGTGATTCGGCTCTGAGTGGCTCAGCTCACAGTGATCAGCTCGTTGAGGCCTTAGTTTCCATTCGATCCCATCCTCATCACCACTGTTATGTTCTGAGCTGAGGAATGGAGGTGAGGCTGGAGTGATTTCTAACAGTTCTTTATTCCATACTGCCTGTGAGGCAACAGCACTCCCTGGCTGACACAGCTCCTTTGATATGAAACTGATCAGCCAAACATTCAATTAGGAGAGAGTATTTTCCCACTCCAACAGAGAACCAGAATGAGAACTTCAACTGACAACTATACACTATATACAATACATAACACTGGACATCACTGTTTCCTTTAGTCAGTCATCAGCAATTTCATATGTAAGAGTTAGAAGGGAACAGATCTGCCTGGTTGTATACACAAAAGATCTGTTGAATCCCATTTCCAATGTTGGGTGGCAGTTTAGTGATTAGTAGTTGCAGATCTGGAGAATACTAATTTCACACATATTGATTCCTAGTTCCATTCAAAACCATTTTCAATGTTTTTATATTGTATACTAAAATCATGACATTTTATCCTAAGGTATGCATTTTGTATACAGCTTGCATTTCTTTCCATTGAAAATCATGATGCACAATTCCAAGAATTATAAAAGCAGAAAAATTGTCTACAGTGGATGTCAACCCTGAAGCTGGTCTGACTGAGGCCATTTTGGGACTTCAGTGCTGATACACCAGAGGAGAGGGATAGGGAGGGGGGACTACAGATAGTTGGGGTGTTGTAGCCAAAACAAAATGCTTTCTCATGGAAACCAAGGACATTCCTGCAGGTACTTGGAAGGAGGGGACTGGAGTCAACTAGCAACTGGACAGCATCCTGATTGGTCCATGTAACTGACTGTTTTGAAGAAGTGACAAACTTTCACTTTTAACTAGATGAAAACTGTGGGAATATTTAGAGTTGGTTTTCACCAGCTTGTGCCAATATGACACATCCAATAAACCTATTCTTTGAGGAAGTTACTTGCCTCAGAGTTTTGTTTGCTGTGGGTATGTTACTTGGAACCCTCACATTGGAAGTCTGAACAGTGCAAAGGAGTTTTCTGAAAAGGCAGATTAAATAAAATTTCAAATATTTTCATTCAGAGTTCTGTCACATTAGCCTTCTTAAATATTTGGTGCCCTTTGACACTTGTATGCATTTTAAAACATGTAGATGAAATAAAGCAAATGGGATGTCTTCATCTTCTCTAGGAGCAGCTTGGAAAAGACCACAAACTGGGTGCCAAAATTCCATGTCATATATTGTCTGTTGAGCATATAATTTTTTATCCTTTCAAGAAATATTTAAACTTTTTCCCCCCAAATGATTGATGAAAGACATCAGGAAATAGACCAGGAGGTCAAGTAGGGTGGCACTGTTGCAGATGTTGCTGTGGCTTCACGCAGAGTATTCAGTCTCAGAAGCTTGACTTTAAATAAAAATGTCTGAGCAGAGACAGTTTATCTGAATATTGAAAGAGGTATTTTAATAGAGAAAAATCTTTACCTATTCCATTCATTATGGGTTGTTGATATTTTCTTAGCACCTCTATATACAATGTTACTTAGAAACATAACATTATTCAATCAAAGGTAGCAATTTAATTTTTGAGAACTGATACTGTAACAATTTTTTGGTGAGCAATTCTTATTGTTTCCTCATCACCCCACAAACAACTAAGAGCCTGCAACTGAAATTAAACATTTTCATCAGGCTAAAACAAGGCAATTTACTTCTTTACACACTGAATTGGGTCCTGGAACATTTGGAAATAGCCACTGGCCTTGTTTAAATATTAGTTCTATTAAGTACAGTTAACCTCATTTTTATACACAGACTGTCAGGTACTGGAGAGGGCAAGGATTATTAACCTAATGTGAGCTTCTAGAAGCATCTAAATGTGGTAGAAAAATGTATGTATGTCTGTCTACCCTTTCTCTCTCTCTCTCTTAAGTTCTTGCTTGCTGTACGTCTGTTATCTGCAGCATTTGGCAATGCCCTTCATTCACTGGATGGAGCAACATCTCGGGGAGATTTTGTGGCTCTGCTGGATCATTTTGGCAACCACTATGTACAGGAAGCTGTCTATGGATTTGAGGAATCCTGCTCTATCTGGTATCCCAACAAACAAGTCCAAAAACAGCTCTGGCTGGAATATGAAGATATTAGCAAAGGTAAGCTTCATTTCTGCTACCTTCTTTACACTGAGACACAATATGGTAGAGAAAGGCAAGTATCAGTAGTGTGGAGAGGCGATAGTAACGATTCTGTTGTGGGAAAATTCTGCACTTGGAACTATTTTCAAAAGGTTGCTTCATCTGCATCATAAACTTTGATTGCAGTGTTTGCATTTTAACAGCTCAGGGGTTGTAAAGGGGATGAAAAGAAGGAGAATATTTGAAGGGCAGAAAGTATTGAGCAAAGAAAATTGGAAATCTTACTTGAAGCTGGATGTTAGAGCAGATATGACTGTGACAAGGGACTGCTCCAGCCTCAGAGATATGACCACCTGTTTTTCAAGAGTTGTATCAGGTACAACTCCATGGCAGGGAAGTAGAGTTGTGATTGTCATCTAGGATACTCTGCAGGTGATCAAGGGTGTTGCTGTTTAAATAATTTGTGAGATTGTTTGTTCAAGATTGGACTCCAGAGAAAAAGTTAGGGCATTGCTTTTACTTTACTCCATGTTATACAACCATCCTTACTTGAAATTCTTGACCTTGACACTGGTTGGTACTGGAATCAGCTATAAGTTTCATAAGTTTTTTTATAAGCTATAAGGTTTCAATTTGCTATGGGGAAAACCTCATAGTCACCATGGCAATTGTGAGTTGGCCTACAGTATCTATGTACATTTTCATCAAACCCTTTCACTGTCAAATCATTATCATTATGATTAATAGAAAGGAATTATTATTCATTGTGCTTGTGGTTAACATTTGGTGGGTTCAGGATGTGGGTGGTACATCCTAGCACAGATATTGTGCAAAGAAATTTGACAGCCTTTGATACCCTCAATTATGATATCAACTCTGGACTAAAAGGTTAAGGAGGTTTGGGCATGACAGGCATTTGGTGGATCTCTTTCCTCCAAGGCTCATTTGTGGACTTAGTCAGTGCTGTTGGAAGAAGAGAGGTCTAGCACAAGATTTCTACTTCATCTCTTCATTTCTCTGTTCCTTCTGTTTAACATTACATAACGCTGCTAGGAGCATCACTAATCGGCAGTCCACGTGATACTCAGTTACATAAGGACCTCTGCCCTGAGCTGACCAAGAATGCTACCAAGGTCCTTTTCCAGCATCTGGATGCTATGAAGATCGGGATGGGGAAAAATAGGCTTCAACTCATCTCTAGCAATGTGCCTATCCTAGAGACCTTCCATTTTATTTCTGGATGGGATAACATTCTCCCAGAGCCTTGGTAGCTGTTAGGCACAAGAGGCCTCTTGTTATGTTTATGTTGATACTTTTTATGTTTTAACATTGGGTTCTTATTTATAAACTGTTTGGAATCCTGGGAAATGGAGCATCATATAAGCTGAAATAAATAAGTAAATAAGTAAATAAATAAATAAACAAATAAACAAACTAACCAACCCATGGACTTCTCAGCATTCAAGGGAACTATTTGAAAAGATAATTTTGTGCTATAGAAACTTGGGCTAGTTTTGTGAGACATGAAATTTCCCATGCACAAGACAAAATTTGGATAGAGTCGAAATGGCAGAATGTCTTGTTGCTTCTTTGAAAGGAAATGTGCAGGTCTAGGGATGGACAGACTGCTGCATTCTCTAAAGCTTGTTGTTATTTAAAAGCACCCTGTCTCACCATTCACCTGTAAATTGGTCATCATGTCCCTGATGCTCTTTCAGAAGGTATTGAGGGTGTTTTTCTAGCTAAGGACAAAGATTGCCAATTTATTCCCAATCAAGGACCAAACTTTCTGTAATTGCCTAGCCTGAGGTTTTCAGGCATTTTTATTGCAATATAGCAAAACAATTCTAAATTCACTAACTTGGGAATAGGTCTTGCTAAATAAATTCTGGCAAGGCTTCCTATTGAATAGACATCTATAGGAGTGCAGTGTTGTTGGAATATTGAAGTATGGTTCTTAAAAGTAGAAAACATGAGGCTCTGTGCAATAATGCTTAGATATCAAGGATAGGCTACAATACTGTAAAAATCTTTCTCATATCCTGTTGTTGTCATCCTGCTGTCCAATTTTCTTCTGTTTGAGCACTGATTCAACCATCATAAAAGGTGTGGGCATGACTCTGTGAGAACTTAGTTTACAGTGCTTATACATGCAGAAACACAAACATACATCATACACATATGCATGCACATTTTTCAGTGATGCAATACAGGTAAATGGTAACACGTTTGCAATATCAAAGTGACCAGCTGTTGTAACAATGTGGTTCAAGAGGCTGATTTACCAATCAGAAAATTCATGATTCAAATCTCACCTAGTTCATTAATTTACCAGCTGTCCTTGGACTAAGCTAATCCTCAGCCCCCTCAACCTCCCACCCCCAAATGGGTTAATTAATTATACTGATGTGTACATCAAAATGGGGCAGTTGGATATACGAAACAAGAGATGTGTGCTCAGATATACATTTAAATGGTATATATCTTTATCAAACCAAGATCACTTTTTTCACATGAACATCTTACTATGCGATTAGAGAAAATAAAAACTACAAGAGAGGGAGGGAGGGAGGAAGGAAAGAAAGAGAGAGAGAGAGAGAGAGAGAAAGAAAAAGAAAGAAAGAAAGAAAGAAAGAAAGAAAGAAAGAAAGAA
>JANHFL010006796.1:24164-40441 GCA_032468155.1 Oxyrhabdium leporinum | reverse complement strand
TTAGGAGAGAGTATTTTCCCGCTCCAACAGAATGAGAACTTCAACTGACAACTATACGCTATATACAATACATAACAGTTGGGGGGCAATATGCTGACATTGTAAACTGCTCAGAGAGTGCTATAAAGTACTATAAAGTGGTATAGAAATCTAAGTGCTATTGTTGTAGCTATCTCTTCAATTATAGCAGAGAATTATCATTTCTAAATAGGGCACTATTTATTGCTATCCCTTGATTTTTGAAGTTCCCAGGAAAAAGATGAATCTGAGGGGGAAACAGCAAGATGATCTGTACATATGAAACTGATTTTAAATAAATCAACATTTATTGAGAAGGTCTGTAAAACAACAGCATAAAGCATATCAAATAAAATAAGGGCATCGTAATCTTTAGGCTGAAGTTAAAACCAATACAAACAGGCTGCTCCCACAACAAACAACATCTGTACTTTAAACTGAAAGTTAACCTGCTGTTTAGTATAACTAAAATCTCTTGCAGTCATTTTCAAGTTCATTCTGTGTCTTGAACTGAGCCCTGATACTATTTCTTAAAGTTACAAGAATGTTTATGCAACACTGATAATTTATTACATACCCACACACCTGCAAAGAGTGAAAGGAGAGACTTGAAAAAGAGAGACAACTAGAGGCAGGAATATTTCTTTTCTCCTATGGAAGGGAGCCGCAATTATCAGCAGCAAACAGGAATTGTATGACATAGGCAGGAAAAGTTCTGCAAGGATTTAAAAATCTTACTGGAACCAGTTCCAAAGGAGACACATCAGGCTGAGCTACAGATAAGCAAACAGCTCAGCCAATCAAAATATGAACATCCAAAATTGGCACTGAATGTAAGATTATAATCCTTATTCTTCAATATTTTTAAAAACATCCTTTTAAAATTAAATATTCATAAAATTTAATTTAATTTAATTTTCATAAAATTAACAACTGGTTTGCCAGAACCAGTGTGAAACGGTAACAGCCCATCCCTGCATTTAACCAATGGCTAAGTGCCATATTATACTGAGTACATAGAGAGTATGCTAGACTATTATTTAAATTCCAAGTTTAAGGACTATTAAACAAGATAGCTTGGGCATACAGTTATCCATTTGGTAGCAGTGGCAAAAAGGGCTGGGCTAGTTGCTTTGCTTACTTGTTCTCTCTGTCAAAATCGCAGCCACTTTTCTGCTTTGGATGTGCAATTACACTATACCATTGCCCTTTTCTGTTACCCAGAACCTTCTAATCTAGAGAGGGCTTAACTTTCCTGAGAGATGAATAATTTCCATGGTGTAATAATGTCACTGCTGCTTAGACTCCATCTGGTTACCCTTGTTTTCAGTTGGTGGATGTTTGCTTTTTCCACATGCCAACATAAAGATTTCTTATTGCTGCCTAATGCAGAAAGTCTGCTTCCTGCCCATCCCTCTACTGAGATGCTGTGCTAATTATTTCATTACTGTTTCCTTAGGGATATCTCACAAGACCTGTTCAGAAGTTCTTGAAAAAGAAAGTGCAGTGTAAGACGCTCAGAAGCCAGCCTCTGATTTATTGCTTTCTCTCCCTTTCCATCCATTGTCTCCTCTTTAGTCTAAATAGAAGCACGACTTTTGAGCAAGATAAATAAGAAAATAATTCAAGCTTTTACAGAATACATTCTAAGAAGAATAGAATTAAACAATTTCAGCCTAATTTGCATTCAAGGAATATTCTCAGAAATCTAGGATATACATTGGGCATTTAAATATATACCTGTATGAAGTAAGTCTTGACACCCCTGATGTAGAAGATATCAGAATCCAAGTCAATTGGTCAGAGGCATGTGAGCTTAATAAGCTCCTAGGTGATCATGCTTCTTATCTACCAGGAGCAATTGCTTGGTTGCATATTATGTGATAAACATGACTTCATATATAAAATATTGCTATATCATGCCAAAATGAAGTTGATTCCCCACTCCCCAAAGGAATAAAGAAACTAAGAAATTAAAAGTCGTCTTTATCTCATCACAACATCTTATTTGCTTCTTTGGTAAAACTCCTATGCAAAGTGTCTTACTGGGATACTGTCCAACTTCACTTTGGGTCAGTATCAGCAAACACAAATTTGAAATAAACTGCCGATGGTCCATCAGTATTGAGAAAGTCTAAACAAATATCTTTAATTGCTTACGAAGATTAAGTCTGGGTGGAGACTGCACCTTGCTGAAAATATTTTAAGAATATACTTTGCCCCCTCTCACGTGCTGCACATTTTAGGACTACTAATACTCTATGAATTTTAGTATCACATGGTTCATTTTCATGGCTTGGAAATAGGACAACAGGAGCTACAATTTATGTATGCTGCACCAATAGAGACAAAGGAGGACTTACATTGTTACGAGGAGCACTTGGCTGCACGGGATCTTCAGCAGCCAATGCAATGCTGCTCATGGCAATCACCATCAGAATGCAGATCTCAAAGTAGCGCAGATTGACAATGTAATGACAGAGACGCCGAAAACTAGCACAAATAGGCAAAGATGCATTAGGGAGCATCATGTGTGAAGCAAACATGTAGCTTTCTCTTACTGTGTCAGATAAAAAGACTGGGGCCATCAACACCACGCACTAAATTTGGAAAGCAATCAGGGTAGCATATAGATGTTTGTTAGTTACTATCTCATAAACTAAACCACTGGATGTTTTTGAAACTGATTTTAGATTACTCACATAAATTGAGTCTCATTCTCAAGCCAAGCTAACAAGCTTGAACCCAACTCACATTTTGACAATCTAATCTATATCAGAATTACTTTTAAAAAATCAAATCACAACATAGCCTGTTGAATGACGTATTCCACATAGACAATTTTAATCAAATGGTGTCAGGGTCGAACTACCCCCTTCTCTGAAATTCTTCAGTTCTGAGGTAACTTGCCGGTAGGTGAACCATAACTACAGTGACAATCTGTTCTTTATTATAAAAGACAGTATTTTATTTCAGAAAGTTGTCTTTCAGATTTATTTCATTTTTAATTTCCTTGCTTTTGCTCTTGACTTTTCTTTTGTAAAGCAAAGTTTTAAACATAAATACCGGTAATTTCTTTTTTTTATCCTTATGAACCTCTTTCAGATTTGTTCCCTTTTCAGATCTGTCTTTTATTTTTTTCCAAGGAAATATAACCATAACCAACATTAAGTCACAATAAACCAGTTTTCCCTTTTTCCACTAGCCCTCTGGGGATCTGGGTGGTGGTGGTATTGAAGGAGAAGTCCTCATCCCACCCTGGGTCTGGCTAAATAAAACTAAAACATAAATTTTGGGAGTCAGTAACTCAGCCATGCTAAGACAGATGATAGAAGGCAACCAGTTACCATAATTTCAGGATTGAAAAAATAAATAAATTTGATTAACTATACCCAAAGAGAATAAGTTTATATACATACGGTTTAAATGTAAAAAATCCCTAATACAATTCTAACTATAACAAAACATCTTTCAAAACCTGCTCTGAGGTGACTCCCTCATCCAGGACCTCTGTCAACACCCTTACACAAAAGAACCCCAAACTCTTCATCTGGAACCTTGACAGAACCCCTTTCTTTGCTTTCATTGGCACTCAGGAGTCAGGCAACCACCTCTAAGCACTCTCTGGGCATAAGGCTGGTTTGTGATTTAAAGGACCAGCTGCTCAGCACTGCAACAATGCTATCAGTTTTCTAGGTATCTGTTTCTGATTTACAAAATCTATTTGCTGTCAATTCAGTATAGTAACTTACGGATTAGTGGTTGAGAGGATGAACATAGAACTGTATGGTGGCATAGGCTTGGGCCCATCTTCACCTCCTTCATCATCATCATCCTCTTTTTTCTCTTCCTCTTTCTTTGGCAGAGGCTCTGGATTGGCATTCTTATTGACTGGTAACAAAACCAAAATGAATATGTTAAGTACAACACAGAGTTGTGGACGTGCAAATAAAAAATAGAGATCAACTTATATACTCAAAATGTCCATTCAAACATGCTACTGAGAAACATAAAGGGATAGTGCCTCCTATCATTCAATCAAACATACAAAGGCATCTTTACTAGTACCCGAAGTTATAGTATTATTAATAGATATTCACTGTTCTTTTAATACATTTCCTCTCTTACACCCACACTGAATTGTTCCCATATGCTCTCTTAATTCACAGGATCAAATGCATATGATTCTAACTTTTCTGCCTGATGTCCATGTCACCTGGTTTTAAGTCTACTGATCAAGTACACTTAGTGCTCACCTTGCATTATAGCATTATTGATTGGAGGTGAGAAGGCAGGTGGAATCTCCACTGCTGTGTATTCTGATTTCTTGGCAGTTTTGGGTGGATTGTTTTGGGTTGTGGGATTAGTGACAATAAGGCTGTTCTCTGGATTTTTAGGAGCTCCAGGAGTGGCTGGTTTGGCAGGGTTACTGGGGGTTTGGCGACTGGTAGAATTCTGAGAGTTGAGAAATGGTTGGTCCAAAGGAATAGGTTGATTTTGGGATGTGCAGTGTGGTGTGGAATTTGAGTGGTTTCCTCCTTTGATAGGATCATTCTGAGAATGGCTGATGAGATGTGGGTTTGAGGTTTCATTGGTTGCCAATTTATTATTCTTCATGTTGTCAATATCCTCAGATACTGGAGGTTCTAAACGTCCCATATCTTGCTGAATTGGCCTTGTGGTAGATAGGTTTGGTCCTGGTAGATGACCAGATCCTTGGTTTTCTCTGTAGCATGTTAAAAAATGTAAAAAATTAGCAACATATTATTTCTTAAATGTCATAGAAATAGAATTAATATGGCAGCATGGAATATTTAAAGCCACTAGGTTGCTGTTAGTCTTACCACACTCCAAACCAATACCTGGAAGAAGCATTACACAACACTTTCTATTGCTAAACCTACATTTTAGGACCAAGATTGTTGGGGGCAATATTCAAATAATGATTCTACATCATAAACCGCTCAGTGTAAAACATTATGGGGTGGTAATAAGCCTAAATGTTATTGCTATTTTCTTCATCCATGGTCCATTTCCCAGTCCCTCCTAAACATTTTGAACAGCTATATTATCTCTACGTCCATAAAATGAACTCATATTAGCAAAAAGTGCCTCTCCCCTTTATAAATTCATGGGAATCCCACTTGCATGTGGAAATACTGGCTGTACAATAATCAACTGTATGTAAACTAAAAGGCAATTGATGAAATAGTATTATGCATGCATTTGTGTGCAAATTATATGTTCTCTATTACAAAATCTAATGTTCTAACTCAGGGGTTCCCAACCCCCAGGGCCGTGGCCCAGTACCAGGCTGTGACCTGTTGGGAACTGGGCCGTGCAAGTGGCTTGTGCACATGTGCAACCATCCTCTCTAACCCCCTGCCACTGCCGCTACTGGTCCACAGACCTGGAAAAGTCGGGGACCGCTGTTTTAACTAGCAATGCTAGTTATCTATCACCAAAGAAGCTTTATCTCTTTGAGATTCGAATCAGTTATCATGTAGGAAATTTGACCAACTAATTTCATTCAAATAAAAACTTCTCCCTAAATCTCAAAATAATTATTTAACCTTTTATAAGAACTTAAGTAAATTGGTATTCTAAAGTAATTATAAAGAAATTATTTGGCATGATTTCAGAAGACCTCAAATGATTGCATCCCACTCCTGTTCTTACTCACTTCCTGCGTCGGTGTCGGCGTTCCTTGCCATCAACTTCATAAGTGGATTGTCCAGCATGCCGATGCCGTCGGCGCCTTTCTCCATCAGGATGGTCCCCACCCATGTCAGTTCGTACAGGCCTGCTCCCCTCACGATGCCGAGGACGGCGCTCAACTCTGCCACTCTGTTCACCACTTCCATCATCTGGTATTCGGCGGTGTGCTCTATGCCTCCGGTGCTCCCGTTCACCATCAACCATATGAGGTGATCCACTCTGACTTTCTTTGCTACCTTGGCGCCAGCGGTGGGGATCTAAATTTTTGATTCGCTCTGGGGCACAGTCACCATGATAACCCTGCTCTGGAATGACACTATGTTCCTTGCTGGGATAATCAATATCATGACATCTACTTTCTTGATTAAAATCAATTTCCTTGCTATTGCTCCTTGGGTGTCGAGGCTCCAAGCTTCCTGAGTCGGGACGCTCATATAGGTGGGGTTCCCGTGAATGGGCATGGTAACGGGGTGGTTTTCGTAGGAATTCCACAGACCGTTGCTGTCCAAAGTGGGGATTCAAGGGTGGTTCACTGGGACGGGTCTTGTTGGTGTTGTTATTCCGATTTTCTTGAGGATCTACCACCAGTGGTCTGTCTAAGTGAGTTTTCATGTCTGGACGCATTTGCCGGGCATATGTTACCTTCCAATGATCCTCAGGATCCATCTCATTGTATAGGGCCTCTCTACTTGCCAGCAAATTCTGTTTCCGCATTTCACTTGTCCGCTGTTCCCAAACAGATTTGCTGCCTTTTTGATTTTTTTGCTGCTCTTTCCTATGGGGAAAAAGGATAGATTTTTAAAATGTTCTCTGTGCAATAGCAGCTCTGTCTAAACCCAGTATTTCCTACCTTAAGTTACTTTGGAGGTGTAGATTTTATTCCTAGAATTATACAATTAGCTTAGCTATCATTAAAGATTGAGAGTTGAAATCAATACATCTGAAGGGCTTTCAGGTTAAGAAAAGATATCTTGAACTATTCAGTATCAGATTCTCTAAGAAGTCTAATATTCTTGTTGGGGTACTATACTACTGTGTCATCTGTTCCCAATCAATATTTTTTCAGAACATCCAGTTTATACCTTCTTAGAGACAATGTAAGCCAGAAGAAAATGGCATATATAACGATCTGTGAATTAGGCTTTTATGGCCAAATATATTTGAGCAATTGTACCCCTTTTTGGTCTGCTGCTGAGTTTTTGTAAATTTGATAAAGTAATGGGAAAGAGTGGGCAGATGAAAGCAACTTATGCAAAAATGATAAGAATTTTCTAAATAAATGATTTTTACTTTGAGACACAATTTGTTTTGCTTTTTTCTGCACACATTTAACCTCTGACACATTTTACATGACATAAATGCAATTCTCGATCCCAAAAGATTGTACATCCATAAATACCAATGTTAGTGATTGTAATTGCAATTGAAATTGGTCACAGTGTCAATGAGATGTTTAGATTGAAGTTGGCATTTTTATCATTTTTACTGATACTAAGCTGATCACCAAAGTCTGATGTTCCAGAAGATAAGTGACACAACCTTTCGGCTGCATGTTTTATTGGTATGACTGGAAGCAACATGCAAGGCCAGAGAAAATATTTGGTTTATGAATTGCTCCTGACCTGCCAGGAAAACTGCCCATGAATCCAGATATGTACAACCATGTTCAATATTATGTTAATTTCTCTCTGAGATGCAACCGAGACTTACTGTCTGCGTTTAAGAAACCAATAAATAGTCATGTGTCTTCATTCTTACTTTGTACTGCCTGCTTTATGGGATGATAAATCAAAATAATTTGGGCTGCAGCTTACTTTCCCACCTCAATTCTCCCTATGTACCCCACACTTCTACATATATTATGAAAGACCAAGATTAGGACTGATTTTCCTCCATAAGCTGTCCCCATCATTTAACAGAACCTCACTAGAGACCATTCATTAAGATCCAGAAATGATCATTAATTTGCCTTGCTTTGAGGAAAACGGAGGGTAACATTGGACAGCGGTCCATCAATATAGCACTTACGCTGCTATTGACATGTTGGCTGCAGAAAGAGGACTCACTTCTGCTACTTCCTTCGCCTTCTGGAGGGCAAGTTTCTGGTTAGCTGCTTCTTCTTCTTCTTGTTCATCCTGCGAAGGCCATATATTAGAGAGGATCTGCTAGTGCCCTCACCCTTCCTACTGAAGCCAAGAGCTATTCTTCTGTTTCATGATGTATCTATTGCTTTGAATATGTGGCTACATGCTGTTCATAAGATAAGGCCAAGAGCCCTCTTAATAATGTACTTTTACAATTCAATGAAATCTCCTACATCACCAGTATATGCTATAGAAATAGTAATACAGATGCAAAATGAGAACAAATTGGAGTATTTATAAAAGAGAGAGGCACAGAAGCACAAAACATTTCTGCCATTAACAAATGTAAAGTTCAAATGTAAAGTCTGAATTTGTCTTCATGTCCTGCTTACTGCAGCACAAAAATGGCTTGCTGGTTATTTTTTCAGGAATATCTCCTCATGACATCACTGTGTATTTCACTGCTAGCCTGCTGTGGAGGCAGCCAAATACTGTTTGTTGTTAAAGAGGATTTTTTTTCTCTTCTTCTCCAGTAATTGCTGCTATGAAACTGTCCCACATTGGCTGAGGCACAGTAAAGCTTACATTATGTTGACCTATTTTGGGGCTAAAAGGATGGAAGGAATTCATGTATAGCTTTAGATATTTTTCAGAGCAGCATATTCAGACGAGTTAAACCTTCACTACTGTGAAGCTAAACTGAAAGTAAGATTTTAGAACTTCATAAAACAGAATCACCTACACAAAGATTTGCTCATTTGTATCATGTAATTTATGCCAGAGCTTAGCAATAAAAGATCCCACGTGCCACGTCATCTTTCATTATGTAATCTTTAAATTAAAATTATATTTTAAAAAATAGCAGAAACCCATGAGATTATTAAGTCTTGGAAGCTTTGAGCAATCTTTCATCACTGAATGAGAGTTTGCCAAAAATTTGCACAAAATTTCACAAGGTGTTAGCATTCTTACATGAGACTTTGTAAGATATTGTGGGTTTTGAGTGGTAACAAGGGTGGGGAGGTGCCATCATTTGATATCAAATGATGGTGCCCATGCTCTGAAAAAATTACCAACTTTTGGACAGCAGCAATTAATAATGGATTGCAAAATCCATGTGCCTCTTGAAGAGTGTGGGGTTCAATTCAGCAGCCCTACAATTCCATGCATCTAGAAATACACATTTGGTTCATGGAGAACAATCAGACAGAGATTAAATTTGATTGGACATAAACGTGTATGTACTACTGGGTGTCATCATCCAATTTGACAATGCTAGCTTTGAATGGAAAAATCACTGATTTATAGCTGGGTTCAATGGATGGAGTAATGATTCTTTCCTCCACTTCAGTAATCACCTTTAGTAAATAAGCATTCCACAATCTCTTGTCCATTGCTAGAGAAGCAATCTTACCTTGGTGAGCTCTTGTGCATTGGCCAGATTATCCACAGCAATAGCCAAGAACACATTGAGCAAAGTGTCTAAATGTTGAGAGTTAAGGTAATATTAGACACTGTTCATAATCTAATTTCAGTTTATTTTAGAAAATAAATTCAACACCTTCAATTTGCTTGTAGGCCTTTCCCCCAAAGATAGTCCAGAGTTTATTGAATTTAATTACTCAAAAGGAATATTTAACTCTCAGATTCTCCCCCCCCACACACACGATAAGGCTCTCTAAGAGTGCGCAGAATGACTTAGAAGTTAGGTTTTAGTAACAGTGCTTGGCTGCTTGTGATGGCTTTTCTTTTTCACAAATTAAATGAAATGAATAACTCACTGAACTCCTATCTTTGAATCTTGAGCACTGATGATATGTTTAAAAAGAAGTTGCATACTTCTTTTTAGTAATACTTAAAAAGGAGCAGCATTCTCTCATTGATTTGAAGAAGGAATATTTCTCTAGCTGTGCAACATATCATCAAGATGGAAGAATCACCTACTTTGTACTGTAGCAATCACTGGTCAGTGCCTTCCATGCATAATTCACAACATAATCTCTAAAATAAGATAATAATATATTTCTTTGTAAAAGGATACAGTTACCAAACAAGGTCAGGACTATGAAATAGATTGAAAACATCATTCCTTTATCAACACCGCCCTGAGATTGGATACCATGATACATTACTTCATTCCAGTCTTCACCAGTCAGGATCTGAAAAATTCAATTAATTACTCCAACGCCAAACAAATTTCTTAGAGTTTATAAAATTGCAAACTGGATTTAATATTAATCAATTGGGGAATTCAATGGACATCATGATATTACATGAGAAGGCAGAAATTTAAATGTAATATTGTATTTGTTAATACTAGACAATTTCCACCCTATCTTTATTCTTCCCTTTCAGAGGAAGGATTTATTTATTTATTGAATTTATATTGCCGCCTATTTGCCCATGGCAACTCAAGGCGGCTTACAGAATATAAAACCACATTTAAAACAATAAAAACTAACAAAAAGAAATAAATTAATATGGTACAATATAACAAAATCATTCCCCAACTCCCATCCGCCACCCTGGTGACAGCAGATCACATGAGCCATTTCATGGGCTCCATCCTGCTCTGGGTTCCCTAGGCCCGCTGGCAGAATCAGGTCTTTGGAGCCTTCCAGATGAGTATTAGAGTGGGGGGCATTCTAATCTCTGGGGGGGATGATATTCCAGAGAGAGGGAGCCACCACAGAGAAGGCTCTTCCTCTGGGTCCCGCCAGGTATCTCCCTCGGGGATGGGATCCACAACATTCCCTGCCTCCCTGCTCTGATCGGTCGGGTAGGTGTGACTGGCAAGAGACGTTCCCTGAAATAACCTGGTCCCTAGCCATGAAGGGCTTCAAAGGTGACAACCAGCACCTTGAATTGCATCCAGAAGCAAATCGGCAACCAATGCAGCTCCCGCAGGAGAGGTGATACATGTGCACACCGGGGGCTGCACAAAACTATGGGGGCTGCTGCATTTTGCACCAACTGGAGCTTCTGGATGCAGCCCCATGTAGAGCGTGTTGCAATAGTCAAAATGGGAAGTGACTAGGGCATGAGTGACTGTGAACAGGGACTGTTGGTTCAGGAAAGGGCATAACTGGCACACAACCCGCAGCTGCACAAAGACCCTCCTGGCCACGACCGCTCTTCGAGCAGGAGTCATGAGTCCAGGAAAACCCCTAGATTACGCACAGGGTCTGTTTGGGGTAGCGCCACCCCATCCAAGACCAAAGGTGGCAATTCTCCCTGAGCCAACAAATCCCAAACCCAGTTTAAGATAAAGTTATAGGGCTCCAGTAACTGGATTTTCTGAATCTTTGCTATAACCTAAGCATCAAGCAAAAGCCTAAGTAGGCAGTTCCAGTAAAGGATGATGGGGGAAAATACCTCAAACTCCTGACTATTTAGTTTTCTCACATTTCTCACCCATCGTATTTAACAGTTATGTGAAAAGTCTGGAAAATGTCATCTGCTGATATTGATAAGATATCATCAGTAGTCTGATATACCTGAACTGAATAGAAGATGCTGTACTGTAGCCATCCTGCCTTAGATTCTGGAACTTGCAAGGGACTGGTTAGGTTGAAAGAGGTTCAGGTTGCAAATCTGCAAAACACAGTGGCTGATTCTTCACAAATAATTTGGCTTCTTATAGAAGCTCTGGCTTTGGCTCTGGCCCATGTAGGAGTGGGTCCATGATCAAGAGATTCCCCTGGACTCCTGGCTCCTATTGGAACAATGTAGAGATCATGGCAAGGAAAACATTTGTCCAGCCTTGATTGGTGCGCCAAATTTTTGGAGCCTTCTGCTCAGCTACAGCCACTATGCCCTCATCATCATATACCTGGCTATTGCAATGCACTCTACTTTTGGTCGCCTTTGAAGAATACTTTGGTCAGTTCAAACAGATTAGCTGATGAGATGAAAATTAACCTCTCCTTTGGTTGCTACGTGACTTCTGGATACAACTCAAAAGTGTTATCACCAATACTGCCCTACGCAGTACAGGTTCTGATTATCTGTGGGAGCATCTGCATATTTTCCCAGGCCTTAGAATCAAATGGATGGGAATTCCCTATTTGTGATGTTTTTGATATGTAGTTTGGATTGCCTTTTTGTAATTATTTTTTGTAATTTGTTCCAGTCTATTTTATTGTAATTTATTTTCATGTTGTTTTTATTTTGGTGAGCTGCCCGTTGTTGTTGGAATCACACTGCATCAAAACTGAACAACTAATATTAACAAATGATAATACATGTCCTGTATGTTTGAGCTGTGAATATATGCTGCTTATTTTAAGTCCCTTGGAAATTTGCCTTCTCTGTGGCTGCCTCAAACTTTGACTCCAATGTAAAAAAATTGAGGTGGTTATTGAAATAGTTAGCAGCTAATCCCCTCCTTTTATTCTTCTATGATTTGTAATGCTATACTTTACATAATATATGAAAAGTTCTATAATTGGCATAGCATAAAGATCCTATAAATCATATTATATTCATTTTAGCCCAGCCATTATATTTTTCAATGTTACTATCAAAATGTCTTTCTATTTCCTTTGTTATAATGTCAATTTTTTATTTACGTTACAATATTTAGAATGTGCCCCAATCCTAAACAGACTCTGAGAAGGAATTACAGCATCATGTCATTTTAGTCTCCTTTTCCCCCCTTTTATATAGAATGCTTTTTTCTACAGCCTTAAGGAAATTAAGGCAATCCAGCCATAAAGTATACAATTCAAGAGATGCAAACTAAAATGAATATAATAAAGAACATTTTATAATAATTTATTAAATTTATATGCCATCTGCTTCCCAGCAACTCTGGACAGTTTACAAATTGTTAAAAAATATTTAAAACAAGAAAACAACACAAAACAAAAAAGAGCAAGGAGGTTGGTAAAGATAACCCAGATAAGAACAAAGAAAAAAAACCAAAAAAGGTATTTCAACCACACTAGCCAAAGTCCTGAGTCAATTCTTCAAGACATTTTGAAACACTAACAGGATAGAAGCCATTTGAATCTCAGAGGCGACCTCATTCCAGAAAGGGGGAGGGGGATGCTGCTACAGAGAAGGTGCACTTCTGTAATCCAGATACCTGGTATTGTTTAACTGAAGGAACCCGGAGGATGCCAACCCATGCAGTATCAAATGGGTTGGGCAGATTATAGGAATCAGAAGCCAAAAACCAAGAAAGGTTCTCTAATTGTCTCTTTATTGTTCCTCACTTATAGAAAGAGATCTTGCCAAATTAAAGCAGGCTACTTGCACTATGAAGTATGTACTCTGAGAACTACTAGGGAGGAGCCCTCTAAGCTTCACTGTCTTCTGCTCCTCTGGAATGCACACCTTCCCTTCCTGGGAATCTGGGCTACATTCAAAACAATATGGAAGGCAGACAGAACTTATGTACAGTAACTAAGTCCCATGTAGGGCTTTATTAAGTAGAGACCTAGAATTGCACCTGAAAGCAAACTAGAAACCAGTGCAACTCACAAAGCAGAGTCTTATATGGGCATACAGAGGCATGCCCATCATTGCCCATGATTCTCCCTGGAAGTTAAGATAGTAAATGCAATGGCTAAAGAACAATGTTTGTGTCATAATAAAGCTCAAGTTTAAAACAGTTTTTCTGACGTATAGTAAATGTGTGTGATATATTACCCTATGTGTACTGTGTACTGCTTTCCATATCTATCTATAAAAGCATGAGAGATAATCAGAACAGAGTAACAACATATATTATTTCTTTCAGAACGGTTAGCCCAGTTCTACGGGGTTAGTTTAGTTGCAGTATGCAACTACAATGCAAAACATAAAAAGCAACGTACAATAATAAAACATTGCACCAGCAGCTCCTGCTGATCTCTTCCCCAAAGCAGCAGTCACTTCAAAATTTAGCTGCCAGTTTTGTGAGTAATGTTTCTGGTTGTCCATATCTCTATCTCATTTAAATCAGGGAAGAATCTGTGGAAACTACAAGGAAAGGAACGGAAAAACTGCTATCTGAACTTCTTTGGAGTATATTTGGCTCATGTGTAAGATTTGTACCAAAAACAAAAAACTCAACAAGTCAGAGAAAACTGCTTTCTCATCCCCCTTCTTACCTGAAATACTGTCATTATTGCTGCTGGAAAAGTGTCAAAATTGGTTGGTGGGGTTCCTTCATCAAAATTGAACCTGTACAAGGGGATTAATTTGATAAAAACAAATTATAATCACGTATATTACATTATTTTTATTCACAGGCCGATACCTGATACCATGAGTGGTATCCATCCTCCAGTGCAAATAGATGTATGGAGATGGGGCATAGGAAAGCCCAGGTTATCATAAGATGGAATCAGGCAACTTTCTCAAGCAGCTGATTTGGGATATTTTAACACGATATAAATTAGACAATGAATGTATTGTGCTTGTACTACTAGGGAGGAGGAAAAATGCTTGTGGGGTTTTTCTGCTTTGGATACCATGTTGTTTGTTTTAGAGGATGCCACTACAGTTAAATATATTCCACATTCTATGCATTCATCTGCATTACTGCATGTCTGTGGGAGGAAGCTGAGAAAAAAGAAAAGTGATTATATCCAAGTGTAATTAAAATATCATTATAGGCATCGGGGAGGGGCCAGAAAGATTGAGATAAACATTCATTGTTTTTGCATGCAATGTCTGCAGCATAAAAGTTCTTGAGCCCAAGAATTTTAGGAAGCAGGCAAAGATCCTAGCTATCTCATGTTTGTAAAAATACTTCTCTCTACATTAGAAAACCTTTTGCTCACACTTAGGTACTTCCAGGGTGTAAAGGTACTTAATTGGAGTAATCATAGATTATTGGGATATAAAAAGCCTTATGACTTTGTAGTCCCATCTCTTCCTCCATGGGCTCAGCTCCAATTGTTATAAAATCAGTTCCTAAGAAATATGATACAGAAAATTGTGTTTGGAATAGTACTTAGAAAGCAGAATATGTAATCAAGATTTTTGGTTTAGACTTCATGGGAAGTAGTCAACAATTCAGCACAAACTAGGACAAATGGAAGAGAAAAGGCCAAGAGGATGTCCATTAGAACAGTTATTTTTTCCCCATCTGATAAACATATGGAAATGATAGCAAAATGATAATGTGACATTTGAACCTGGCTCAGATATTCACACAAAGGTCCCCACCTCACCACAATTTCCCATTACTCACTGGCCCCCAAAGAGTTGCATTCCCAAAAGGGCGAAAACGACTATGAAGAGGAAAAGGAGGAAAAGAAGGCTGATGATGGACTTCATGGAGTTCAGCAGAGATACAACTAGGTTTCGTAGTGAAGCCCAGTACCTGCCCAAAAAAAATCCACATATGAACTATGTATGTTAATCAGAGTCACACCAAAAAATTAGAAAGCTCTTTCAGGCCTACAATTTAAGCTAATGCAAACAATACTGATAATCCACTGAATAATAAAATATTTTCTTGGTTATCATGTATATAACTAATACTAGCATATTTCTAAATGCATTTTATCAATTCATTTCATAGTTTTTTTAAAAAAGAAAGTTACATTTCTTTTCTAATAAATCATCAGCACATCTTGTTTTAAATATTGGCAAACTATATATTTACTATAGCTTTATTTTTTCTGTTAGCTCCAAGATATTTGTAGTATAAGGTTTTCTCTTATTATTACATCTTCACAACATATTTTTATTTGATAAAGCTGTTATTAACTCTAGCCTATGTTGCTTTCCTTGCTTTAACTCTATATTTAGAAAACACACTCACAGACTTTATGCATTTCTGATGTATTGACTTAAAGCCCACTTACTTTGTGACTTTGAAAATACGCAGTAACCTGAGAGCTCGTAAGACGCTTATCCCAAAGGAGGTGCCAGGCTTTATTGCAGCCCAAATGACCTCAAAGATGCTCCCAATGATAACCTACCAAAAATCAAGGCAAGTCAACAAGTTTTAGAACTTGCATTATGTAGCTGTACAAGATATGCAGAGGTATAATTAGACATAAGTATGAAAACAAAAACAACAAGAGATCATAATTGTGAGAGATCACAAGCTGAGACCAATCCCTGGAAACTCTAATTAAGTTGTATGGTACTGCCAGTCAGAGTTGTAAGTATTGGGTTAGATGGCCAAGTAGACTGATGTAAAATAACACAACTTCTTATGTTTTGGAAAAACATTTGAAAGATAAAGAAACCATGCTATGCTTTTCTAAAATATAGTTATATCCTAGAAAATGGTGATTTATTTACATTGACTTTCTGTCCTTGTTTTCGTCAAGCCATTCCTTAACTTTAAATAAGCTTTTAGAGAGGGTTTGTATTCATATTCTTTTGAACTATATGCTTCTTAAATGGAAATTGATGGCTGGACAATTCAAATGGCTTTTCTGTGTCATCTAACTGTTAAGAGGCTAATTTTATGCTTCCTTATTGTTAAGATAAATTATCTAAGGCCTC
>JANHFL010006795.1:920468-935319 GCA_032468155.1 Oxyrhabdium leporinum | reverse complement strand
ATCTATCCTCCATCCATATATATATACATACACACACACACACACACATACATATATATATATATATAAAGAGAGAGAGAGAGAGAATTGGGAGGAATTAATTAATTTTCTCTATGAAAATAACAATAGCATTACTGTTAAGAAATGCAAGCCCTAGAGCTATTCCTCATTTTAGAGTCAGAAACCAAGAGGAGATATATAATCACAAAGTGCCAGTACTAACCATCCAAAAAGACTCACATCTGAGACAGGACAAAGACCAATTTCTTAAGTTCTACTGCTGCTGCTACTACTGACTATATCATTCACTTCTACCGTGCATTCCTTCCTATTCATTGCTTCTTCTCTGATCGGAATGGGGCAACTCACCTGGCTGGCTCGCCATAGCCAATTTGCTGCAGGACAACTCACCATGGGGCAATTCAATACAGAATAACTCAAGAGAAGGACAGGTGAATTGCAGCAGGCCTTGTCTTGCTTAGCTTGAACCTTGAACCCAAAGCAAGACTAGGCCCACTGCAATTCACTTGCCCCTCTCTTGAATTATCCTACATTGATTTGTCTCACAGTGAATTTCCTGTGGTGAGATGACTGGGGCAAATCGGCTGGGGCGAGTCAGCCAGAGTTAGTTGTCCTCAACCCTCCCTGATGGCAGCTCTATAGATCTATTCTAAGGACCACTATCTACAAAAAGTTTGTTCAGAAAGCCACATCACTTATTATAAAAATATTGCTGCTGAATTGAAAAATTGGGAAAGCAATTAGCTGCTAAACAAAGATCTCCCTGTTTCCGACACATACTGAACTTAGAATTGGTCTCCCCCACCCAGCACTGGATTTCTAACATATATTTAAATATGCAAACTTTGGCTGAGTTCTCAATACTCATACAAACAAATAGGGCTAGATTACTATAGCATCCAGTTAATCAAGACATCAAATTTAGGATTAACAATTACCTTACTTCTATGAAGCATTTCATAATATATCCTGATAGCTAAGCCTGTCCCTTTCTTTTTAACTGAATTCTACATACTTTCAACACTTTTAAATGAGATAAAAGATATTATGCATTTCAGCAACCTTATTAATTTAGAACCATCCCATTGTATTGGAACTGCAGTGTCTAAAAGGTTAGCATAGAGTTCTGGAAATTTCAGTTCCAACATGCCAGAGGATGGCAGCTTAGGGAAGGTTGATTTTTTGAAAATTAAGTGGAAAGAAGTTTAGCATTTGGAAATGAATCAAACTGGAATTGAGTCATCTAAACTGGAACTGGTTTGAAGTGAGTAGAAGATTACACAACCCCAGAACAAGTTTGTTTCATCCAGAACTCCAAATCTGGGAGTCTTCCAATGTACTCCCAGAAATTGCCGAAGCAGTTTAGGAATGGGCTGGTCCAAAAGAGATTTAGCATAGTCTCAATGAATATTTTAAGAGTTCTCCTGAATGTTCTATTCTCCAATCAATCTCTATTAAGTACAGCATTTTAAGTAATAGAAATACCAGTATAGATTATATGAAAAACAATAAATTATTACAGCAGCAAAGTTAGGGCATTGTTCAAGAGATTTACAGTCCATCACATCAGTTTATTTTTCTCTACTATAATACCATAAAAGTGTGTGTGTGTGTGTGTGTGTGTGTGTGTAATAAGAAATTTAAATAAGAAAAAAATCTTACCAGTTGTTACCAGATATTTATCGGGGACTGTAATGTCACAAACATAAGGCTGTTTAGTTGTGGTAGTTGGAATAGTTGCCACTGTAACCTGTGTAGGGGTCCAGATAGAGGTTGAAGAGGATGTAGAAGAACTTGATGTACTGCTGGTAACTGAAGAAAGTCCTATTTTGCTACTGGAAGTGATGGCAGTAAAAGCTGTCATACTAATATGCTCAGTCATGCTAGTTTTTGTTAGATCAGATTCAACTGCAGTATTCACAAATGAAGATGTCTCTACAACCATTGATCCAGTAGATGAAATTACACTTCTGTTCATATTTGTGGACAACGGTGTATAAGGAGTGGTTTTTAAAAAATCTGTGGTAGAAGGTACCTCAGTGAAGGAAGAAAATGGACTGAAATTAGCAGTAGCACCACTATCTTCAACGATAGCTGTAGTTAACAAAAAAGGTGAAAAAGTTAAGACAGGGGTTGACTGCAATGATGTGAACCACAAGCTCACATGCGTATTATCCCCATAGATGTTGCTGGTGAAAACAGGCTGTGAAGCTGACACAGGTAGCTGCTGTGTTAACATGGTATCAACAGTGAAATAAGACTCAAAGTGAGAGGTAGCTTCTGTGAAAGCTGAGGTAAAATAAAATTCAGATTCTACCATCAAGATTGATGTTGGTTCTAGTAAGACTGAGGAGTTCATATAGAAATGTGATGATGGCATTACTGCAGAACTGTGCGTAACCGGAAAAGAAGATGAGCTTAAATTAAAAAATGAACTTTGCCATGAAGAGACTTGAGAAGCCTCCATGCTTGTGATGTCAATAGCTGGTTGCTCAACTGAACTCCAACCAGCTGAATTGTCAAAAAGCACAGATGATGGAAGGAGTGTGGGCAAAATATGAGGTAAAGGCGTTGATAAATCACTTGGCATTGCTAGAAAAGATGTGTCTGTAGCAGATGATAAATGGGACAGGTCAGTTGGCTCAGAGGAAAAGAGTTTGAATGAAAGGCTGGATACAATGTCTGATCTACTGATAGCTGAGTCTTCTATAGCAAAATACTCTAGTGCAGTGCTAAATAAATGTGTGGTTTCTGACGGCATAAATTCAGATGTTTCTAGCAGAATTGAATTTCTCATTGTCATGAAAGGCATACTCACATTCTCTATGAAGACAGATTCTGGAGAAATCGCAGCCACTTTAGAAAATGATTTTTCAATAATACCTGTACTAGATTCTACTGTAACTAATTCGGACACAGAATAGGAGAAATTAACCAGATTGTTTTCCAATGATATAATTTCAGAAGACTGGCTGTAGAAAAGGGAAGGTGAAATGGATGTAAATATACTTTTAAGGCTAATTTCCATAGAATTTGACTCAGAGAGTTCAGTAAATCTTGAAGAAAGTGAAACAACAGGTCTTGATGGAAAACTAGTATCAAAGATTTCAGGAGGAAGTTCAGGCATGTCGTAGAGATCACTCATTTCTGATGTAAGTGATGCAATACTCTTTACATCAGAGACCATGAATGAGAGTGTCTCACCATACTCGCCTGAACCCACCTCATTGTCTGTGGGTCGCATTGAAAAAAATGATTCTGGAGAAACTGAGATTAAGTCACAGTACAAACATGATGTATATGGTTCAGTGAAAGGCACTGGACTTTTTGAATCACTGAGTTTGTTTTCTGAGTAGCTGTGAAAAATTGATGCGGAATTTCTGGAGAATTTCTGGGACAGTTCGTGTGTAAAAAACATCTCATTAAAAGGAGTATTGAAAGCAGGTGCCTCTGTGTAGGAAATGGTATGAGGATAAACAAAAGAAAAGTGGGTTGAAAACATAGTTGCCCCTGTTAATGGAATAGGAATGCTTAGGACAGATGAATATTTTGGACCCAGTGTTCCAGTTACACTGCTATTAATACTATAGTGAGCTTCAGGATATGTGTAAGTTCTTTGTGTATTGTGATATGTAGGTGACTGTTCTTCAGTAGTATCAAAAAGCAAAGAAGTTGACGAGAAAAGATAAGATGACAAACTCTCCCCTTCTTTTCCAATACTTGCATCTCCCATTTCTAATGCAACAGAATGTAAGTCAGTCTGAGGCATGAGCAAGTCTCTGTATGGAGTTAGATTAATACTCGTCCCACCAAAAGGCTTCAAGTGCGGGAGAGAAATATGGGGGACAGAGGCAGCCCTTTGCAATGTTGTCTGCAATGTTCCCACATAATCAAGTGGCAAAGAGGAGACAGCTAGTGAAGGTGCTAACAATAAAGTCTGTAGTGTTTCTTTAGTTGGCTTTACTGGGTAGGAACCCAAATGATCGTCTTCTACAAAAGACTTCAGTGAAGGAGTCTGTTGTGCACTTAAAATTAAACTAATAAAACTATCGTCACTTAAGATGGCTTCATTGCTTGTTACTGAAAAATCTAGTGCTGGTCCATTTTGTTGAACTGAGGCTCTGCTCCCCCCTTCTTGGTCCAATGAGGTCATTTCAAAAGGAGTGGTTACTGGTGATGACAACTCAGGAAACTCTGTATTTGTCCTGGAATCTCTTGTGCTTTCAGTTAAGGCTGTGTGTGTCTTGTTACCCACAGTGCTTTGACTCAGCAAAAGAGAAGAAAAGTTCTGCTGCTCCAAATAGATGTCATCTAAAAAGAAAAAAAAAGAAAACAAAAGTGTTAATAATTAGGTTAAATAAAGTTGATATTGTCACTCTCAGGTGTCAAGATGCTACAGTGATTCACTAACCCAAGAGTTGTTAGGTTGTCTATGTAGAAATTATACATATATGGAATAATCCTCAAAATATGCTGCTTCCAAGGCTATCATGTTCATGAAATCTTTTTTGCCAAAGATTAAGGGACCTCTTGAATCTTCAGAGTCCCCAATGATGTATTACACTGAAAGGCCCACAGTCAATTGACAATTAGACTTGATCAGGTCTTCTTATCAGCATTGCTCTCATAAACTGAAGTTGTAATTATAAAATATTAGCTTTATTACTTCAGGAGGTATGCTTATACTCCATTTCACATAATTCTCCACTTAGTTTCTGCTTTCCCAAGGGGAAAAACATTCTTTAAAAAGGGAGAGGACACCAGAAAATGAAAGCTTAATCAGCATACTGCTTCCATCTGAATTTTGGAAGTACATTTAAAAATGTTTTTATAACATACATAATACTATTAAACTATTTTAGGAAAAATTGCAAACTCATAAATGACATAGTCTCATTTGCATAGTCTACATTCAACACATTCTTTTTTCTTTCTAGCTTCAAATTATTTATTGGCATTAATGAGTGAAGAAAATGTAGAAATGCAGATATTCCAAGTGCTGTAGGCTTTCTTCCTTCAACTAGTGAGATTTCAGGATACTAGATATATGGCACTCCATATAAAATATTTCCCAGATCCTGAGAAATTGGAGGACTAATAGTCATTTTCTGCTTGTCTGAGAGTTTCCAATTTGGTCTTTCTCTAAACCTGCTTAGTTTGACTAAGGGCTGAAACTAACAATTCAGCTGGTTAACTTTATCTTCTATGGTGGAATTAGTCTCTCTCCCCCTCCCCATCCCTCATTATTCTTTCTCCCACTACACACACTGACAGTGGAGGATAATAAGTCAATAATACCTCCCTGAAAAGCAGTTCTACTACTTAATGAATTTTGTCCTGGGGGAAAAAAGGCTAGGTGGAAGAGTTGGATTTGTTCAAAGGCAACATTTCATTTGGAGTGAAGAAGAAGCCTCGCAAACCAGAAATGCATTGGATTCCTCAGCAAATAAATCTATATGGAAAAGTTTCCCTAGGAATAGCTATTTGTTACTTAAGGAGAAAATCAGAATGGGAAAACAATAACATACAGTATATGCCAACTTACACTGAACCTCTCTTCAGTTAAGACCTCTACTGGGAATGGAAAGAACATACTGTCGTGTCCATGAGAAGAGTTAAATATTAGGTCCATTCTTAATAAAATCTATAGATGTTTCGTCTGATTTTTTTAAAGTCCAACTGCAATTAGTTCAATTATTAAAAATTCAGAAATTGTTCATTTTATGTTTAAAATAATTAGGATAGAAAAACAGTATTCATTTCCTAAAGCAAATTATTTGTTAAAATTATGTTCTACTTTTCATACAGGAATTCAGGGTGGCATTCATTGCATTGCTTCTGTCTACTTTTCCCCCACAACAAACCTGTGACGTATGTTGAGCTGAGAGAGCATTCCTAGTATAAAATCATATACAAAACTTCTGTGGCTGAAGGTAATTAGGATCTGGGTCTCTTGGGTGCCAGTCTAACATCATAGCCACTTATGATGGAGCTGTGGTGGCACAGTGGTTAGAGGGCAGTACTGCAGGCTACTTCTGCTGACTGCCATCTGCCTGAAATTTGGCAGTTCTGGGAGGCCCAAAATGCTGTTTTGGGCCTCCCTGCAGCCCACTGGGAGCCAAAACGGGACACGGGGGGCCACGCACCACACACTTCTGTGCCCCATTTCAGGTCTAGTGAGCCTCCCCAAAGCCCCCTGGAAGCCAAAACGGGGCAAGGGGGGCCGCGCTGCACCCCCTGCACCCCATTTTGGGCCTAGTGGGCCTCCCTGCACTTACCTGGGAGCCAAAACGGGACAGGTGGGATCTCCAGGCGGGGACGGCGGGGGTGTGGCCAGCCAGAATCTTTCCTACCAGTTTGCCCGAACCAGCCTGAACCAGCTGAATTCCACCACTATAACACATTGGCTCTTTATGATAGGCCTCTTCGCCTAAAATCCCACAATGGACCTAAAAAGATTTGGATTTTCAGTAAATTTAGACTATGTCTAAGGTCTGGAATGGCAAAATACAAAAGAGAACTATGAGTTATGGGAACAGAATGTTACACGCTAATAAATAAAAGAGAACGTCTGCTACAAATTCAGTTCAGTTTCTAGTGACTGCATGGAACACGTCCATGTTCTCTTCTGGGAAATATCATAGAATTGGATTGCTGCTGCCTTCCTTCTCAACTTTGCAAACTACCTACAGTTTGAAATTGCAGAACTGTTAAGGAAAGTAATGGAATGGTGTAACCTAGCAGACTTGGAAATACGGTCTTATTTTATGCTAATAGTTATTCCTCTCCGCAAGTGCTCCTGGCTCAACACAGAGGTTTTTGTAAGAATATTGCTACCATCTACATTGCCACATTCATGAGTTTCAGCAGATCCTGTTCGTGCATTTTTAAAATTACTAGCCAAAATGCTCAGAAATCTAAATAGACATGAAGCTAGATTATAACTGTATAGATGTACAATGTAACACAGACTCTTGAGGAGGAATATTAGACATACATTTCAGAAAAGTGCACATGAAATTGATTAACTTCTGTTTTCCTCTATTTTTAGCACTTTCTTGTAGCAAATTATACCCAAATATTTTAATTCACACCAATTATATGTAATGCATGTACCTTTTTTTGCCATCTTTACCAATTTTTGCACCAAACTGCTCATTAAACAAGAAAACTAGAATCTGTGATTTCTAAAAATCAATAATTGATACACAGAGGCCAGTTAAATCAGGATCATGAATGAGGTATTTATTATTTATTAAACAAAATTATATGTGGGCACCCAATTCAAGCATAGGTGACTTTAGGTAGCTTACAATAGTAAAATCCACAACATAAAAAAACCATAAACCCCATGATAGCGTAAGAGATTTAACCTCCATGATGGACCCAACAGGAACTGGATCGTCTTGTCTTTTTCTCTTATTTTTAGTCACCCCTTCAGCTTCTTTCATTCTTGTTTAATAATATGCTCAAAACTATAAAGGGAAACATGCTATTTTTCGTATTATTTCATAGAAAAGAAAATTGCCAGAGAATAGCACAAGCTTCTCAACCAGCCTGAATCTGCCATAATACATTAAAGCAAGCTTGATCACAGCTGTCAGCATTTTCCACTTGAAACAAGATAACCTACACTGATTCTTCATCTCGTGTTTCCATACTTTGGACTAGTTGCATCCTTTGAATAAACAGCTTAAACATCTAGTTCATAATAAGGGCTTAGTATGTACACATTCTAAGAATGAACTAGATTTCAAAAACAAGTATTTCTCTCTTTGTTTTATAGAATAATCAGCCCAAAGGTAATAGGATTTGTATTTATTGTAATGTGACAAATGAGAAAAAAAATCCTATTTTTTTCTGTAAAGTTGCTTGCCGAGTTCAACAATAATTCATTGTTTTTCCCATGGATATGTATTCGTATTTACAACAGTAAAGACTATAAAATTGTTGTTTGCCAGTCATAGATTAAAGTTTGAGGAAAACAGAGACTCTTGCCCTAATTGAATGTGCATTTGTAGGGGGAAAGGAAACAATAGAGAAAATAGTCAGGAATAGATTAGTCCACCTCAATTTTGTGCAAAGAATGCTAACTGGACCTTGGATAAGAGATGCCTTTAAAAAGCTGCTCTCTGTTCAATACAGTCTTATTATGACAGATGGCTAGTAGGCATGCGAAATATAATAGTCTCTTATTTCACCCAGTGATGAGAACGGAATAGGCAAGGTATCATGTGAATGTTTTTGACTACGTCTACTGTTTGATGCTTTCACAGCCGGTCCCTTTTACTGGTTACAGCCTGTCCTTTATCCTGCATTCCTTGTATCATCTCCAATATGACCTTGGGTTTAGGATTTCCAGCAGCACCACTTCAATTATTTACCTGACATGTAATAGATCTTTCGTTATATTGGAAAGGTATCCTTCATCAACAAATACAAAGACATGCCTTCCTACACTTTGAAGGAACAGTGTTTATTCATGTCTTGTTCCTATCAAAAGCTAACCTAATTCATGTACCTGAATCATAGAATGTGTAGCATTCTTGGACAAACATGTTCAATTCCAAAAGGACAGCAGTCCTCTCAACAGTTTAGACTATATCGATTACTCTTAATTTTTATTTTGACAAGTAGCAGCTTGCTAGGCTACCAAGCAAGTTCTTTCCCTCACCTGCTGCGTGATCCTTCTAATACAAAGATTTACCATCTATGTCTCCAAAGTCACACATGAGACCTTGAGAATAATCCTCAGAGTCCCCTCTGAAAGTATTCACCAAATTATAATTTTTAATGAGATAGAAGTTCATCATTAAATACACAGGGAATGACTACGTTAGCTAGAATTAACTTAGAATTAAACTTCTTAATTCTAAAATTAACTAGAACTAAATAAACTACTAATGTTGGAGGTAAATAAAATACTATATAAATTTAATTTTTATCCTGGCTATGACCAAAGGTGAAATCTGACCAGTTTGGACCGGTTTGGGCGTACTTATGGTGAAAATTTTGAATAGTTTGGAGAACCAGTAAATTTCAACTCTGGCTGGCCCTGCCCGCCTGGTTGCCGGCTTGCCGCTCGCCCCACCAACCCTGTCCCGCCCACTCACCCCACCTCACCCACTCACTACTTATCTCGCCTCTCCAGCATAGCACACTGTGTGGTGGCTCCTCACTTCCATTACCACATAGTCTCTGCAGTTTGCCTGCCTTCCTACAAGGTGCCTGCAGCCCAACTGAGCTGCCCTGATCTGCCTGCCTGGGTAAGTAAGCCTGCGAGTCATGGCTTAGCTAACTGCCCCACATCCCCACCTGCCTTCCCTACTCCCACACGGCCCTCAGCCCTGCCATGCTTCCCTGCCTTCCCTGCAGCCTTCCCTGCCTTCCCTGCGGCCTTCCCTGTGGTCTTCCTTCCGTCTCTACTCCCTTCCATGTGGCACGCAGCCCCGCCACGCTGGGAGTGGGACCTTCTGCAAGGAGATTGGGCATGGGCGAGTCCCTCCGGCACCGTGAAATGTGTGTTTGTTTGCTCTGTGTGTATGTTTGAGGCTGAGAAGGAGGACATGCCAAGTCTGAACTTTTCTGTCTCCCTTCACAGCGAAGCTGCTCGGAAGGCAGCTGCCACAGCCTGTCCCTTTATGATCCCCCCTCCCCCCGCCACCTAGCTTCAGCATGCGGAGTGACCAGGACCCAGAGAGTCAAGCCCTTTTCCTTTGGCAGCGGTGGCAGCCCCGCTTGGCTGCCTTTACATGGGGTCAGATGGCAAGCAGCATTGAAGTATCTTAAAGGGACAGACTGCGGCATAGAAAGTCGCCCTGTCTCTGCAGCATCGTTCATGTGACTGAATGGGCGTGGCCAACTCAATGTCACTTACAGCAAGGTGCCGCCACACCTTGCCATGAGTGATGTCATGTTGGCCATGCCCACTGAGTCACATACTCCCCCAAGCCAAGCCACACCCACCAAGCCACGCCTATAGAACCAGTGGTGGTAAATTTTAAATTCCACCATTGGCTATGACCATTTCTTTATTAAATGACAGCTATCTTTGGAGACTGATTCCTAGTGGGTAGCCCTCAGCCGAGAAAAACTGGAGATGTCGAAGACTGAGTTGGAAATTTTTCCATATGAATATGAGCAATACCACTGAACATGTGAATTTCATCACCAAATAGGCTCCTCTATTTACATATGAAGACTATATGTATTCTAACTAATAAAAATGCCTCCAAAATTTCCTCTTATATTAATATCAACATAAAGGAATCTATTTTGTGAAATAAATAGCTAACCCTGTCTTGGACCAAACCTGTTTCAGACAAATTATCTGGAAGTTGGTGGATACCTTACTGGCATATTTCCAGAGATGGATACTTCTCATTCCCACTTGTCTTCTCAAATTTAAATGGGCAGATGGGATGCTGAGTTTAATTCTGTTTATTTCAATCACAGGCTGTTGTCCTCAGAGGTTCAATGCAGCAAAACTACATTCTCCCCTTGATTCCAAAATTAAGCTATGATTTTTAAGCTCACTGCTGGCATAAAATCGCTAGATATCTTAGCAAATCATATATTTCTAGACTTGATATCCTCTTGCATTACAGGTCAAGAACTTGGAGGTAGAATTAGGCTTCTTGACAAATGGGAAAACATACAATCCATACATTTTGCAGAATTTAATTGTTATAAATAAGGAAATAACATTTTTTCAGCATTTTCAGCTGATTTTCGGCATTTTCAGCCAACACAATATACATACACACTTCAGCATTTTCAGCCAATACAACATACATGCACACTTTAAACCCAAGAATATACTAAGGCAGAAGCTTGTCCACCCCAAAGATAAAATATTGAGACACAAACTGAGCAACATGGTATATGCAGTACAATGCAGTGAGCCTTGTGCAGATCTGTACATCGAGGAAATAAAACAACCATTCATAAACGCATGGCACAACATAGGAGAACAAACCCAGCAGGACTAGATTCAGCAATCCATCTGCATTTAAAAGACAAAGGCCAATCTTTTGAAGACAGCAAAGTTCACATTTTGAACAGAGAGGACCACTAGTTTGAAACAGGGGTCAAAGAGGCCATCTTTGTCAAAACTGAACAGTCCTCTCTCAACAGAGGGGGATGGATACAATATCATCTATCTCCAGTCTACAACACACTCCTTTCAACAGTTCCAAGAAGGCTCCACACCAATTTGCACTACTCAAGTGACCCTGACGACACAGATAAACCTCCAGATGGCCTTAATGACTCACTAAAAGAATGCAAATGACCAGCTGTCTGCAAGGAGTATAAATCTTTCCATTTCCCACGATCCAGTCAGAGCTGAAGAAGTTTCTTGGATGAGAAGCAAAACATCTTCAAAGAAAAAACAGAAAGTCCAGTTGCAACGAAAGGAGAAAGGTGAATGAAAACTTGACCGCTTCATAACACTCCCATGACAGCAATCACTCAGAATTTTTGTTTCAAATAGCCACAAGAAGTGTCCATTGTACTTCTGATTCCACTTTAAATGCAATTGAGATTGTTCTGACCTTTTTTTTTTGGTCTTTACTTATCTTAACTGTTCCTGCATGTCTAATAATCACAACAAAGGGAATTAAAATGAAGTGATGATTCTATTTCTCCTTCTCTTCAGTAGTGCATCAACTGGCTGCAAAATTTGGGTTATTACTGGATTTTTGTTTCATTTTGCTTCCTCCCCCCTTCAAATTATTGCCTTATAGCAATTTTTATTTTCCTCTTTTGTGTGAAGAGGGTATGGAGTGTGAAGAGGAGCTCCTGTTGCTTCAGAAATGTCTCTTTCTCTTCCCCTGCTCACAAGGCAACTTTTAACAGTTTATTTATGGTGTCTATCTGTAGGCATTGCTTAAAATATATATGTTTTCTTTCATTCAAGTTACCACAGTGGAATATGCAACAATATCACAACTATTGGGAAAACCATTCATTGCAAAATTGCAAGCATGTTCTCTTTTCATCACCACAGTTGACTTTGAAAAGTAACACTCTATAAAAACTGCTTACATTTAGGCTTGTTTTTTTTGCAAACAGAGAAATGTATAGCACATATTCTGGAAATACAGTAGGTAGCAATGGGTGATGATGATTTTACATGGAGGGAAGGCAGGGCTGATATGGCTTTTGTTGCTTCCTGACCTGCATATTGTAGACCACCTACTAAATCAGGGGTCCTCAACCTGTGGGCTGCAGCCCACTACCGGGCCGTGGCCTATTCGCAATTGGGCCATGTGAGTGATATGCTGGCACGCATGAGTGCACGCAGCCCCACTCGAATGAACGGTGGGCACTGGTGCTCACAGCCCCACTCACGTGAGCGGCGCCCCAAAGGCTTCTTTCTTGTGTGAGTAGAGCTGTGTGTGCGCGCTGGCCCCTACTCATGCGGGGCGGTTCCCTTCTCTCCCCCCAGCTGGGCTGCTAAGCTACCTGTTCCCAATGCTCCAAAACTGGAGCGGTGAGAACAGGGGCTGAGTGGGACGAGCGCAACCCTTTTCAGCTTTGCTGACTCACCGAAGGTGCCTGCTCAGGACACCCCATCTGCTTTTGGAATGCCGGGCAGCCTCAGTGAGGCTGAAAGATCACAGGACTGTGCCCCCAAAGGCTTCTTTTCTCCGTACCAAAAACTTTTGCAAGTGGCCGAAAGGCTTCGGGGGAGCAATCTCACGATGCTTCAGGCCTTATGACAATAAAGTAAACTAACTTCTGTTCCTTTGCAAAAAGCCTGAAGGAGCCGAGCCTGTGCCCCAAAGTCTTCTCTTCTTTTGCATGAGCGAAACTGTTCATGCGTGGGTCACATGTGCTCGCACAGCCTGGTTCCCCCTTCCCCCTCCAGCCGGGCCGCCAAGCCACAAAGGTTGGGGACTACTGTACTATATAACCTAGTGACCAACTGGAGAGAGAGAGCAGTGATAATCCCTTTTTTTTTCTGCATTCCAAGACCTGCAATGGTAGAGATGATCACATGGTCAGTTCTGAAACAGTTTGGAGTGACTGGAGAACAGACTCAGCCATGTGTAAGTATTACAGTCCATTCCCTCCATATTACACAAGAGGCAATCTTAACTTCTAATCTCAAAAGCAAGAAGGATGCCTAACAAAATCCTAACTAATGTGAAATATTCAAAAAGGAGCTTTGGCAGCTCAGCTCTTTTTTAAATACTGTATTAAATACTGTATTCAGCCATGCTTCAAAGTAAAGCACTCCAGTGTGCTGGCTTAAACTGCTTATAAGACATTAAAAGTTTGGAAATATTTTGTATAATATAATCTTTAATAAAACTATTGGAAAGATGTTTGGAAATGCTTATCTGTTTAATATTAGTGCTTCACTTTTGCGCTATATGATTCTCCCATGGTGGTCTGATAAACACCTCTATTTTTAAAAAAAGATGATTAATGGTAGAATGGCGGGTAACTTGGCAATCCTACTACAATATATCACAGTCTGTTAATTTTAGAGTTTATACACTTTCAAGTCACATGGCTACAGCTAATGAATGTTCTGCACTAAAAGGTTTTCATTCACATGCAAAAAGCATCTTAGAAATGGTGTTCATCCATTAATTGACAAAATAAGATTGGTGTTGGTACAGAAAGAAGATTTGGTAGAATTACTTAAGGTTTCTGATCAGGTTATACAGTCTATTTTTATTGCAAGTCTAACTGCTGGTACTATGAAGCAAAGCAAAATTCAGTAAGAGGATAAAGAAGAAAAGAATGCAAATCATTCTGCCCACTTTAAAAATCTCTCTTTATACATTAGAGAAAATTTTATGCAATAAACCACATATTTGTGTGCGTGTGTATCTCTACCACTCACTCCACTGCCATCCTTGGCACATGTAGGCATGCCTTATGGATTGGATTGGAAAGAAATCCACTCAAATATGAAAACTCACTAGATTGATCTGTCAAGAGTGAGCCAGCCATAAGGCAATTCACATAACAAGATCAGCAGAAAGGAAGAAGCCAACGTTCAAAATCAATGTGCAATCAGAAGTTCTACAGAAGATCACAAACATCTTTCTTTTTTAAAAAAAAGAGTTTGAAACCGTATTTCACTCTGTTCTAAAAGATTCAACAGAGAACCAGGGATGATGAGTGAGGTCAACAGTAGCCCTTGGAGGGTGAGTGAGTCATATATAAAGTCACAGGCTCTCAGTTTAATTCCTAACAGAACTAACCCAATTTAAGATCCTTGAGGTGAACCACAGCACAGATCACTCAGCTAACATTCTGGATAGCTTAATGCACCTCTGGGATGGAGATGCTGCTGTAATAACAGACTTGTGTGCCTTGGCAGTTATTTCAAATCACTTCAATTTTAATTATGGGAACAGTAAATAAAGGAAAAAATAGCAATAGCAATAGCACTTAGACTTATATACCGCTTCACAATGCTTTATAGCCATCTCTAAGCCGTTTAGCATATTGCTCCCAAAAATCTGGGTCCCCATTTTACTGACCTTGGAAGGATGGAAGGCTTGAGCCAGTGAGGATTGAACTCTAGACTATGGGCAGAGTTAGTCTGCAATGCTGCATTCTAACCACTGCACCACCATGGCTCACATGTTGAGATGGGTGGCTACAGAAATCAAATAAATAAATATACGGTTGCCAAACATGATTTCATTCACATGACCTACACCGGTCTCAAGAAAGCTCTTAAAATTCTGGTCACTACTCTTACAAAAGAGCCAATAGCAAACCTAAAGCCTAGGTGGTGCAGTGGTTAGAGTGTTGAACTGCAGGCCACTTCTGCTGATTCAATCTAGCGGTTCAAATCCCA
>JANHFL010006795.1:899801-911234 GCA_032468155.1 Oxyrhabdium leporinum | reverse complement strand
TCCTGATCTACCTACCTGCCTCCGCTTGCTTCATTTCCCACCAGCGCTGCATCCCCGCGCGGCCCAGCTAGCCGCGCCTACCCCACGATGCCCGGAGCTTGCCTGCCGCTGCTGCCGCTTACTTCGCTACCCACACAGCACTACGTCCCCACACAGCCTAGCTAGCTGCCCCCCCCCACGGTCCCTGGAGCTTGACTGCCGCTGCCGCCACTTGCTTTACTTCCCACCCAGTGCTGCGTCCCCGCGCGGCCTAGCTAGCTGCCCCCCACGCCACTCCCGGCTCCGTTCCAGCCGGCAAACAGGTGATGGCTGCAGGCCCTTTGTGCTGGCAAAAAGCGGCACCAGAAATCTCCAGTCGCCACCTCTTTGCCTTTTTTTTTTCGACTAACCTTTTGCCTGCATTCGGCATTCAGTCAGCATCGCTATCTCTACAGCATTGGTTATGTGACTGGGTGGGCGTGACCAACTCAACATCACTCACAGCAAGGTGCCACCGCCCTACCTTGCCGTGAGTGATGTTGAGTTGGCCTCGCCCACTCAGTCACATGACCCCCCAAACCACGCCCATAGAATTGGTGGTGAAAAAAATTAGCTTTCACCACTGCAATATAGGTACTATAAACATTGGAGGTTATCGGTAGTACTTATTTAAATAATTTCATCTATTGTTTTTGATTGGCTTCTTAACTCTCTTTCAAAATTTGCCTTATTATACAGAGTGTTGGTACTGTATATTAGACAGCCATTCTTGCCTGAATGTAGTTAGACTTTTATTATCAATATACATATTGTCAAATTTGTCGTATAATATGTCCCTTCAAATTCTTTTTTCCCTGTGCTTTATGCTGTAAGAAGTCTATTGAAGTCTATTCTTTATGCTGTAAGAAGTCTATTGGCTAAGCCAGAGACAAGTATTTTAAGCTATTCTCTGCTCATTCTCCTCCTTGCTCTAGAACAGACTGCTGGCCCGTGGGCCAGATGCATCACGTGTTGGCCATGCCCACGCCTGGTTTAGAAAAGGGGGGGGAAGTCCTGATACGTCACATGATACCGCCGTGATGACGTGAGTTTGACACCTCTGCTCTAGAGCCTCCTTGCTCTACCTATGTCATATATATATACAACAATAAGGAAAATAGTTTCTCCTCAGTAGCAGCACCCATGTTATATGGCGTTCCCAGTTGCTAGATTTGATTCCTTCATTTCCAGCATTTAATTCCAGCATTAATTTAAACAAATGTTCATTGTTCAATAATAAAATGCCAGGATTTAAAAATGTAAATCTGATACTTAGATCTTTACTGTTTCTGTCATTGGAGTTTTATTGATGGATTTCATTTTGACAAACTGCTTTAATCTAGGCTTATGTAGAAAAAAAACAGGAAATCATCATCATCCTCATAACCAGAAAAGTGAATAAGGTTATGCTGTTGAGCAGGATGTACCCTGCAATTATCTGCACATCTGACCTCTATGTTATAGTTCACCCAGCATCAAGAGGATAAGATAACAATTAAATTCACCCCTTCGGTCATACATAATAACTATTATTGTTGTTGTTGTCATTTGTGCCTTTGAGCCAGTGTTGATTCCTGGGGACTGCCTGGACAAGTCCCTTAAATTTGCTTGACAAGACTTCATTAGTCATCTGCCATTGCCTCCGTCTTAGGGCTGAGGGAGTGTGACTGGCTCAAGATCTGGCTTTGTGCCTAAAATGTCAGAATTGGACCAGTTTTCAGCATGTTTTAAAAATTGCAAGATGTAATGGTTAAAATAGCCTATAATTTAATATAAGTTCTACTGATTCCTACAAAACCGAAACACAGCACAAATAAAGCAATTTGTTTATATCCAGAGTGCAAGCTTGGAATTGCATAAGCTTTCATGAAATGCAAACTGCTACCACAATAACAATGGATAATTTACTAATGCTAAATTACATACTTTTTAGTGTATACTTATAGAAAGTATTCATTATTAAAACATTCCGAAGTATTTTTTAATATTAAGTATTCTTCAGTTGCACAGAACAACATACATAACAAACATGTTTAAATGGGGACAGTATATTAATGATTACAAACTCACCAGACTGTTGCAAATTATTTCATATTCCTACTCGTATATCTTTTTTTTCAAGTCAAGAGCCATGTGAGAGTGGGTAAGTTTTCATTCAAAGCTTAGTAAATCTTTCAGAGTCTTTTAAAATATAATCCCCACCATACTCTAATATACAGTGGTAAGAGTCTTACAAATACAATTATTTGGAAGAAACATTCACCCTGGAGTGGAACTGCAGATAAGGATATTACATCAAGAGGGTTTATCTTCCAATGTCTGCCGTTATATAAAATAAAATTAGAAGCAGACCCCAGCCTAAAGGTACCATCAGAATCATGCAATATACAGATCCCCCTTTCTCTTTTATTCTGTTTTATGCCCAATTTGTACAATTAAATATTATTATAAATAAACTGAATAGAATAATAAGAGGAGGCACAAGTGAATAAATTAAGAAAAGCAAGCCCATTACCAATTGTCTGGATCAATTCAACTCTCTACTTAGCCTCTCCTTTTGTCTCTCACGTGAAAATAGTTATGCAGCTCTTTAGCCACTTGATAACAATGTAGTGAGTTAGAAGCTGCCCTTTTAATTTCCCACAATGCCCTTGGCAGGCCATTAATCCAAGGTTTTGCAAAAAAATAAGACCATTGTGCAGCTGGCAACACATTTATGTTGTAGCGTGGGGAAAAAAATAATTTTGATCAAATTATCTGTAATATAATCCTTTACAGATGAACCAAAAGGAGCATCACTCAAAGATAATACGGAAAACTTAAACGGCAGATTTTAAAATTTGAACAGAGTCTGTACATGCTAAATAAATCCTGGAAAACAGCGGTCTACAAATTTAGTAATACATAATTGTTATTCATAAGAAACAAATATTAACCAATTATGTGGGATGTTTATATTGGGCATTTTATCAAAATAATAAAGATAGTGCCCATTTTCAAAATCTTATTGTTAAATTTTATATTTTAATCTTCCCTAAATGTGCCCACTAAACAAGTCCAATCCATGTGGAGTAAGTTGGAGAAAACTCTTCTAATTTTTCAGAATGGTTTTTAATTATACAATACTGTAGGGGTTTTTTTTAATAGCCCAACAAGCCCTGTCTATCCTGCTGACTAAAAACTCCAATAATTACATTTATTGCAGCTGTCAAGCACTGGGATTTAAGGATTCAGCACTTTCAAAAAAGGCAGATGCATAAATTAGTCATTTCTAGTCATTATTTTCAATACTACTTCTTATGTACTTTTCCATGCTATGAATCCATACTACTGAATAGTGCATGTCAACAAATGTTCCACAATACTGTTTAGTATCGTATGAAAATTACTCTGCTTGACTTAAAAATTATGACATAAGTACAATTGAAAAAAGTGGCTTGGATTTTTATGGTAATGGTTTTGTAGATAAGTGTATCAGCTCTTGTACAATGGCTTTGTTTCGCTTCACAACTGCATTGCTTAATGACAGAAATTATGGTCCCAATTACTGTAGTAACCTAAGAACTAATTGTACAGGTTTTTCTCTTTCCTCCTGTTTGAACACACTCCCCAGGAACTGTGGAAATGCTTATTTTCTTTACTTCTCATTGATATTTTAAGTTGTCTTCCTTGAGAGATTCTGTTTCCTCCATTCACAGAGTTATGCACTTTAATATTTTAGGATTTTTTAATATTGATATTTCTTCAAGGCAGACATTAAGAATCCAAACTTGCAAAAGCTGGACTTCCCAAAGAGCTGAAAATATTATTTAAAGAAATCTGTTAAATCAGAAGGATTTTTTTACTATCAGTTCTGAAAGCAGATGTATAATGCATATGAAAGGGGTATCTTTACCTTCTACTAATTTAAAGACTTTACTTAGTAATTGTATCCATGCAACCACTTATACCATTAGAGTGACACTTCCTTACACCAAATTTGGGACATGACATCTGTAAATAATACCCAAGCTGTAGACCAGGAATTAAAAATGCAATTCCCTAGGATAGTACTGCATCTCATTTATCACAGTTTCCAGTATCCAATAATTGAAAATTTATTCAGAATAGAGTTACACATTTTAATGCAGAATACAATTATTTCCTGGCAGAAAACTCAGTAGATCAAAGTCCCCTATGAGGCATAAACAATGCACATATTCATTTGAAGACAAAAGAAATGCCTGCAAAATTGATTTAAATTCAAATTGAAAGCCAAAGAGAATTTAGTACAACTCAATGAATGCTCCTTTCATTCAAGATCAAGCAGAGCAGATGGCATTACCTGTAACTATTCTTTGTTCATAGATAATACCAACAGGATGCACTGGAAGACTAGAGGCATTATCTTTCTTTAACCCCACTTGGTGGCATTCCTTACATGATATACAGAGCAGGTTTGTGTTACTCATCCATCCACTGGCAATCTCAGAGAGCATGGCTGGAGCTTTTTAAAAACTGAAGCTACAGTTCTTTGAGGATGGGATCAGATGCAAGACCAGCTCAAGGTTGACTCAGCCTTCCATCCTTCCAAGATCGGAGAAATGAGGGCCCAGATTGTTGGAGGCAATATGCTGACTCTGTAAACCTCTTACAGAGGACTGTGAAGCACTGTGGAGCAGTATATACGTCTACGTGCTATTGATATTCAGACAATCCAGTTGGTTAAAAAAAACTTCTTTTCTCCTGAATAAGGTACTACATAGTTCTTTATATTAGTAAGTTCACTAGACTGGTGTCAGGAATGTTTTCAAGACATGGTGAATGACAAACTGAAAGACAAGAATTATGCTTCCTCTGTACAGATACTGATACAGGTAATCCTCGACTTACAACAGTTGATTTAATGACCATTCAGTTACATGACCATTCAGTCATGTCCATTTTTCACACTTATGACCCTTGTAGCAGCATCCCCACGGTCATATGATTTACATTTGGATGCTTGACAAGTGACTCACATTTATGATGGTTACAGTGTCCCGGGGTCATGTGACCAACTTTTGCGACCTTCTGACAAGCAAAGTCAATGAGGAAACAAGATTCACTTTACAACCGTGTTACTAATTTAACAACTGCGGTGATTCACTTAACAAATGTGGCAAGAAAAGTTGTAAAATGGGATAAAACTCACTTAATAAATTTAGCAAGACTTAGCAACATACATTTTGGGCTCAATTGTGGTCATAAGTTAAGGACTACCTGTAATGGAATCTGTGGTAAAGGCACAAGATATTATCCATACACCAAATTTCCCAGTCAGCCCTACAGATAGCTACAACTACATCAGCATCAAATGTATGGTATGGAAGTGGAGAGTACAGCCAGACACCCATGAAGAGCATTAAACTGGGAAAGGCAGTCATAAAATGTGCTAAAATAAGATCTAAAGAAGCTCTCTTTCAAAGTAATAAAGGTATAATAAAACTTTGAAAAGCTGCCAAGATGCCTTCTACTGAGGATGAAGAAAACAGAACCAAATAGACTCAGTTTGATCCATACTAATAAAACAAGCCAAAGTGCCATGAATCCAACTGGTTTACACAAATAAATTCTGCATACAGGAAATCACAGAATGCACGTCCTTATCAATGAAGGAATTAATACTGCCTGCAACATAAAAGGGAAAATATCCTGGTCAGGAGTACTATTACTGAGGACAGATAAAAATGAAGTATGAAGTAACTCAGAAGAATTCAGTATGATGTCTATAATCAGAGAACTATCTACTCAACTTATGCAGTTATTAGTTAAAATGAATTTGAGATTATGTGAATATTAATGCAACATGAGAATGTCATTAAACAAGCCACTTAATATTGTCCATACTGTCCCAAATCAATTGCTTAACTACAAATATAAGAAATGGGGAATAAATTCTTAAGGTGTTACATCTCAAATATAGCAGCAGAAAATAATGTTGTTCTAAATTTATAATCGACAATTGTAGAACAAGATCATTTCCATGGTTTTCTTATGAAATAAGAAATAAAAATGATATTAAAGTCTCTTTTTTTAAAGGACACTAAAAGATAAGATGTCATATTATAATAAATCCATAAGAACAACCAACTCATAAAATTCTCAAAATTAACCACAAAAATACAATATGGATTGTGATGATTATTGAAATAATGTAGATTACCTCTGAATGATAATAATTTAAAAATGATTTTTTCATTGGCAAATCACCAAAGATATACTGAGGATAAAATCCATTTAACACTCCATGCACTGAATATTTATCACACTGAAGCATTGTACCACACAATTCCAGGCCCATACCACCCATGAGGCCCTCATTATATTAGCAGTGATTGAAAGAAAACATGTTATTATGGGTTGTTAACCAAATTATGGTTAAATTAAACTGTGGCTTAGTGCAGTGTATGAATTCAGATTTCTCTGAAAAGTCTGCTGGAAATAGTTCGTCTCAAAAGCAAAGATCTAAGAGCTATAATTAATAGTATTTAGTATTAATAGAGGGTTAAAGTTACAATTCAAGAATTCAGACGGTTCAACCCTTTCTTTTCTCTACTGCTTTTTCGAGGTTTTGGCTTCTTTTATGAAGGCAAGGCAATTTGCCTCTGCTCACTGTTTGGATAACTGCTATTCCTTTATCAGTTGGAACATAGGAGAACAAGATTACACAGTTGGCTGACTTACTTGCAAAGGCTTCTTGGATCATTGCTCTGGGTTCTCCTCACCCTGACTAAATCAAGCTGGGTCATTTTTATTCACATCTCTGCGGTTGCACCGCAGGAATCTGCTAAAACTATCTTTGTAGAAGGACCACAGTGAGAATAAAACTCAAAGGTAAAGTTGAACTTCCCAGACAAGTTCCTATACTTTTCTCAACAAACATACATGAGTGGCTTCCTCTTGCCTTCTTTGTTTGTCTTTTTACTTTCCAATCTTGTTTATTTGGGATCTTGGGAATCTCCCGACAAGTCTTCTATTGAAGAATTAACCAGACCTGACTCACTGAGACTTTCAATAACATCATGTTAACAAACCATTGTCTGGCTTACAAATCACCTCAGAAAAATGAATTGGGGATGTCTGGCTTATGTAAGACCAGACATGATCTAACTGTAGGGTTATCTTTGTATTCTTATTCCACTGGATAAAAGGTTCTTCACTGAACATTTCTGAGGACCATGTCTTTATCATGTTGTCTCCACCTCACTCACAGCCTACTGCTGAGATCACCTAAAGTTGTACCAGTTGGGAAATGATTTCCTTCATCTCACCCCAAAAATAACCTTCCCATGAAGATGATTTCAAAAAGAAACTTGGAACAAATTGCTCAACTCTAGTTGGTGGGCAAAAAAGAGTTAAGTAATTGTTAGAGAAATGAATTTGCTTTCTAATTTTGACTTGTAGAGGGACTGGACATCCCACTTGTGCAATCTATTTGTTCAGGGCAGGGAGTTAAAGAGGAGATACCGACATTATAGAACATATTCTTATGGTAAACTAACCACAAAATCCTACAAAAATACTCTTTAAAAGGTGTTAATAAACTGACCAAGTCCCCAAAAGATATAATTGTTGGCAAATGACTGAAGTGAGAAGAACAGAATCAAATCCAAAGAGTAGATTAAAAGAGCTGTCATTATTCAGGAAATTCATATAATTTTAATGTCAAGAGCAATCTTCTTTATGGGTGTGTGGAAACTAACGTATAGACTTATGATGATTGCATGAGGAATAGCATTGATTGCCAGCTATACTGTTTATCGCCATTCCTTGCCTGCTTTCCCTTCTTCCCTCCGCAGTCTTGAATGGGTGAGGGAGTTGCAAAGCAGCAGGTGTTTCTTTGAAGCAGGGTGAAAAAAAACCTTTCTTAACTTATCTAAATGCTTCAGCCAAGCTTCTGCATACAATATTCCTGGCGATTACTCTGGCAGCATTTTACTCCCAGTTTAACAAGTTAATATCACAGAAGAAGCCCAAAAAATCTGTCCTTCCTTTCTGGTGGAAAAGCACATTATTTAGCTTCTTGGCAAAGAACATGTCTTTCTTTTCATCAGTTTTTCTTGGAAAGTTACACTAATAGCTTCTATTTAACTTTAACTGCTTTGTTATATTTAACTTATTTGATATAACATAATATCATTTAAAATTAAATACAGGTTTCTCTCAGTTTCATACCAAATTGTTCAATTATATTTCCCTTGTTATTCTCTTCCAAAACAATTATTTCTAACAAAATTACTCCGCATTTTCTCTCACACTTTCATTCTTAACTGTTCTATAATATTTCTGCTTACATTCTTTGCAAGTATCTCAGGACACATATTATACATCACTTTATATTTTTTCAGTGCTACTCTATAATATAATTATTTTTACTTTATTCCAAGCAGCTCTAAAATTTGTAATAACAATCATATAATTGATGTCTATTTAATTGCCATCTGTATGTACAGTATGAATAGATATGTTCAGTCATATATTTTGAAATAAACAGATAAGCAGATATTCACCAAATTTTTAGCCTTCTTGTTTATTTGGAATCTCCAAAAAGGCCCAATCGCTTTTTCCTGTACTCATCTCATCTCTACGGATTTATTCATGCCATCTGGCAGAATATTCCCCCTGCCTAGATTTAATTTAGAAAGCTCCACATTTTTCCCACAAAGCTGACAATTATGCTATCTCTTCCGGGAGGCATAATCCAATGCATTTTGAAGTCCCTAGGCTGAATAATCCTGGATTATGCTGACAGTTCTCAAAAATGAAGGCTTCATCTCTCAAAAAATCTACTGGTTTTTTTTTAAAATACAACCTACCAACCCAAACAATCTACCAACCCAAAAATAAAATTGCAGCAGTAAAATCCAATATTATACTCAAATTCAGAAGAGGACCAAAAATGCTAGCAAAGGTTTCATGCTGTCATGACCCAGGAATCAGACTGAATGTGAAGCTGTTCCAGAAGATCCTGTGGAATATCAGTCCCAGGGCATACAAAGACAAAAATCACCTAAGCCTGATCAAACACAGGCACCAATCTGAGCAGCTGGAACAGATGAGGATATCAGGCCTTCTAACCCCTGCACCCATTGAATAGAGGAAAACAGAGCAGAAACTTCTGTGAGGCTCCTTGCCAAGCAAGGGAGTAAATCTTTTGATTAGAAACAGCTGTCTGCAGACTGATTTAAGAGGCAGCCCTATTCACTTGTTGGAAGCAACAGTCTCATCTAAGGGTCTTGTGTGATGAATTCTGCTCATGAAATTCTGATATCTGAACTAGCTGACCAACCTGGCTTGGATCTTGGAATTCTGGACTGAATTTGGACTATTATTCTGTATGCTCCTGTTTTTTAAAAAAAACCAACAACAATTCAAGCAAACTTATTTCAGAGACCACCAGCAATAGTTCCACCACTGGAAGACATGAAGAACCAGGTCAGGAACAAATCCTTCTATGTGAAAATCTATGTGATTGCTGAGAGTCAACATAATCTTGATGGCACATAGCCAATCAATTTATTGTCATATTCAGTATTAAAACATTATTTTCCCACATTCTCGGTGAAAGAAGAAATAGAAGCAAACTATACATTTAGGCAAATTCTGAATAGCTGCTTCTTTCTACATAAAAAAAATATGTAACTATTCTGGAACAATCTCCTGACCACAAGGGAAGGCACAAGGTGAAAACAGTGCTTTTTTTTCAATACATAGCTTGAGGGAAAAAGAATACATCAAAGCCCACTTTATAAAACAAATGTTAGTTCTGTAGTATAAATAGTTGGTGAATTATGCCAGAAAAATAGTTGAAATGGGAACCTATATTTAGAGGAAATAGAAGGTCTGAAAAAGGCCCAAGAATAGAAATACCTTCAGTAAATTCATAGTTTTCTTTATACAAAAGGTTAATTATGAATATTAACAAATGTGCGTAAGTGAACTTGAATGAATTATTTTGTGAAGATTTATACTGTAACAAATTAAAATTGCAAAATAATAAAATTTAAAACAAATGAGTAAGATAAGACACTAAATAAAATTACAGCTGTACGGGTTAAGATGTTGAATTAAGACTAGAAGCTGACCTCTAGTTATGGGAGGTCACTGACTGAACTCTTGTCAGACTTACCAGCCTAACATACTTCACTGTAGTGATATTCTGGAGATAAAATGAAGGGTGCTTGGCAAATAAGCTGCCTTGAATTTTTGAAGGAAAGGTATAATATAAACCAAACAAATAGTGATGATAACAGGAATGGGTTACCCTAACCCTAACCCTGACTTAGATCTCTTGTGGGTGCACAGAGACTTATGACTGATCACATGTTGGCCTGCCCTCGGGCTCAGCCTGATTATCTCCTACACTTGCTTCACTTACTTTTTCTGAAGATCGCCTTTCCCAAGCTGAACCAGCAGATAGAGACAACCTATACAGAAACCAATTCACGCCATTTTGGAGTAGCTGCAATTATCATGATTTGAGAATTTTGGTCACTGTCAAAATGGCGCCCTCTTCCAGCATGGCACAAGGTCTCTGTATAGGAAAGTGGCATGGTGGATTGGTTGTTTTTCAGTCCAAGAGTATGGGAACCAGCAAGGTGGGAAGCTATGCAAGGGTGCCTGAGAGGGGGGAAAGCCCAGGACCGCATGTGAATTGGAAAGTCCCCCACCTCCTGAGGGGCCACATACTCTGCTTAACAACTGCAGTGGGAAGAGAAGAAATTGTGGTCATTAAATGAGGTAATTATGTGGGTGCCTTGCTTATTGATTGGCATAATTCATACTCACCAATTCAAAAATGTACTTTTCTTTTAAATTCTCTATTTAAAATAATGAACAAACAATAGGAACACACCAGTTAAGTAAATATATAATCTGTTCTAAGATACCTAGATTCCAATTTCTGTTATTTTATTTAAAAAATATATTTCTTTTAAAAAATGCAATGTGTATGTTGATTTCTGGCAGCTTGAACCAAAGATAAATGACTATGATCACAAAATAAATAATAAAATGATTTAATGTATTTCAATTCTATTTTTTTATCTTATTCCTCAAACTCAGATTATCTCAGCATGGAAACAAACATTGTCTTAATGAGCAATAACCATACACAACAGAAGTGACCAAATTCTAATGCTTGCTTTGCAATTGTATAGTCCAAAGGTTGTAGGTCATACACTTTGAATTGAATTCCATTTTCTTTTTTTTTTCTATCTCGACTTAGACAAATGATTCCGATCTCAACAATGGAGAGCTACTGCCAATCAGTGTAGACAACACAGAGACAAAACAAATCAAAGGGAAGAATTGTTATAAGGCAACTTCTTCGATTGACAATTGGTCCTAGGATACCCTATTCTGATATAGGTATTGAGAAAAAAAACCATAACC
>JANHFL010006795.1:876861-899701 GCA_032468155.1 Oxyrhabdium leporinum | reverse complement strand
GATTTGAACCGCTAGATTGAATCAGCAGAAGTGGCCTGCAGTTCAACACTCTAACCACTGCGCCACCTAGGCTCTACTTCAGATGATCTACTTCAGATGGAAGTTGGCAGCTTGACCGTGGCTATAAGCTTGAGGCTGCTCCAACCTGAGCATTTTCTGTAGGCTGGTGCTTAGCCCCTGCAGCAGCCATTTTCAGAATACAATTGAGCCCCAGTTTTCTGCTGCTAAGCGTAAGGGTTGTTAAGTGGGTTTTGTTCCATTTTACGAGCTACCTTGCCACAATTGCTAAGTGAATCACTGCCGTTAAGTTAGTAACACGGTCAAGTGATTCTGGCTTCCCGTTGTCTCTGCTCGACAGAAAGCCACAAAAGGGGATCATATGACCCCAGGACGTATTGCAACTGTCGCATGTTTGAATTTTGATCAAGTGACTCTGGGGAGATTGCAATGGTCGGAAGCATGAAAAGGGGTCATCAGTCGGTGGTGGTGTAACTTGTTAAGTCAAAGACTACCTTGTGGTGCCGAGGATCTTTTGACAGTTGGATTGCTTTGATCGTGGAGATCCAGTCCACTGCATTAGTTATTTAGCCCACTTTTTTTCTTTTTTAAAAAGTAGGAAGTGCCAGACAGATTTGTCAGGCTTTTCCCATAAGTGTTAAGCAGAATTGAAATGATAGCGCCTCTTCTAAGAGATTGCTTCATTCTCAGGTGTTCTAGCAGTCCTCCTCCACTTACTGGCTGATTATGACTCAGATTCAAAGATATGACAGTCTGGGTCCCTCAGTGACCAAATTTCAGGCGCACGGCAATCTGGCTGCATTTAGAGAGTGTCACACAATTGTGTTTACAATGGCTTTGATGAAAGCGAGCAATTTCAGTTTTTGGCAAGACTGCACCTGTAACAATCCGTTGGTTTCCTTAACATCCATGGTGGCCACTTTACACCTGCCAAGTTGGCTTAATGACTGCCGCAAACATCCTAAGATTGGGTTGATCATGTGACCAACCCATTCTATGACCATTGCGACTTACGAGGTTCCATTACCGTCTTACGTCAAGGCCTACATTCTGGATTTCTGCTTCTTTCTAGCGCGACAGGTCCAGGGTGAAAAACAGACACCAAAGCTCAAAATAACCTTATTGTGCCTAACAGCTGTAACTCATCTGGAGGCCTAATGACGTATGTCGCTTTGGGCAGCTGTTGATGTTTGCCATCTCAGGCAATGTCCCAAGTTTAGGCTTGTGATACCTATTGTTATGAGCAGCAGATGTTAATATAGAACGTGGAATGACATGGCATCGTGGGAATATAGATGTTTACCAGAAAAGAGATGAAAACGAGCAATGGGGGAAGGCCTCTGCCCAGCTCTCAACAAATGGAAATTATATCCTGAAGGTTGAACTAAGCGTGAACTTGCATCTGACTCTTGAGTGGATGTATTATGCTAATTTAATCTGTATTATATGGTATTTATCTCCCAAAAGACCTATCCTTAAAATAAGCCCTCATTTTTACATGTGCGCGCAATATAAGCCCTACCTCCAAAATAAGCCTAATTAAGACCCCAACCACTCCTGGGTGCATGGGATGACATAAGGTGCAAGGGTAAAATTTAAGCTAGGGTGGGAATGAGGGGGTGGAGCTGCCCTACTACTTTCCTTTGGACAGTTGCAGCCAGGCCTCATACACCCCGATACCTGCCTTGATAGCCCATTTCTTCGTTTACGATTTTTCTCGCCACATTTGTGAAGTGAATCGCTCCCTAAGTGAACCTGGCTTCCCCATTGACTTTGCTTGTCAGGAGGCCACAAAAGATGGTCACGTGACCCCGTCATAAATCTGAACCAGTTGTCAGGTGTCCAAATGTAAATGACATGACCATGGGGGATGCTACAGCAGTCTTAACTGTGAAAAATGGTCATATATATATATATATATATATATATTTTAAGTGCCATTGTAACTTTGAATGCTCATTAAACGGGCAGTAAGATTTCTGCAGCAGGTAGGTTATTGAATCATTCTCCCCCCCCCTCCCCGGCAACCATTAAAATATTTTCCTCTAAAAAAATACTGGAAAATTAATAAGTCAATCTAAGATACAGGTAGTCCTTGATTTACAAACAGTTCCCTGCTTCGAATTGTATAATCCTGTGTTTGCATCCATCCATCTATTGAGTCATAGAATTAATTTCTTTTAGAGGAAAATATTTTAATGATTGCACAGTGAAACAAATTGATTCAATAACCCGTCTGTGGCAGAGATGTTAAACAAATCGGAACAGCAAGCCACTAGAACCAACATTATATTCCCAAGCTCTTTTAGGAAAGAAGAAACAACAAGCATTGTTCTCCTTGATAATAAAAGGGAGTGATGGAAGAAGTGGAAATCGCTCCATCCTAGCAGCTGCCTCTTTGGAGGTAGAAACTTTTATAGCCATAATTTCCTTGTTTCTGTTTTTTAAAACCTCTCTTGCATTTTCTTTGCAGTTATATAATTTGTGCTTGCAACGAAGGACTGTGAACATGTGTTGGTAGCCTGAAAGGCTTGGAAACCTCAAATAAGACGCTTTGTTGCAAGAAATTAAACGATAATTTTTTTTTTTAAAAAAAGAGGTGGATTAAGTGAGGAGCTGAAGGGACTTGTATAAATTTAAGAAGGAGGAAGGATAATATTGTAATTCCCTGTTGAAGAAAAGGTCAGAAGTCATATTTCATCACTTTTCATTTCTTTTCTTCTGATTTGCCTTTTGCTGAAGGTAAAATTCTTAGCGTAAAAATAAATAAATAAATAAATAAATAAGGTGGTCCGTGCATTCAAAGATCATTCCACGTTTCATTGCTGGATTTCATTGACTTCCCATGTGAAAAAGACGATACAAATCAGGAGAATGAGCGTGCACAGAATAGGAATACTCTCTTAGCTTATTGGGTAAACCAGTTCTGTTTGTGGATTTTCTAGAAGCCGCTCTCTGACCGCAGAGGCTTTGCGGTATCTGATTGATACGTCTACAAAACAGGGTTTCGAAGAGCCTTTCCTTAGGTAGAAAAAAGTGTGTGCCCGAGGTCCAAAAAATAGCTATAAAAAGCGTATAGCTGGGTGAAAATTGGGAGTGTGGAGATGTGCATGCTTGTCCCTTTGAGATTCCTAATGGTTGCAGAATGTTGCCTGCCACCTGTTGCAAATAATCCTTAAAATTGCCTGCATGTTTTAGAGACGGTGATTTGGACAAGTTTATAAGAGATTGGAGGCTGTTTATTTGAGTCGCTGCGTGTTAAATTCAAGAGTTAACAGCGGGTTTTGAAGATTAGTTAAACTTTTTGTATTACCAGTTAACAGCTTTTTACAGTGAACAGAGATTGGGTCGATTTGATTGTTAAACAATCAAATGTTACATTTGGGACATTTGTTAAGAGATTACAATTTAAAATACCAACTTAGTAAGTATTGATGGGAAAATTTTCCACCACAGGTAGTCCTCCAGTTACGGCCACACGTGAGCGCCAAATTTCTGTTCAGCTAACAAATGCTGAAACATTTGTTAAGTGAGTTTTGCCCCATTTTACGACTTTTCTTGCCACAGTTGTTGAGTGAATCCGACATCTCCCCTGATTTTTGCTTGTGAGAAGGTTGCAAAGGGGGATCACATGACCCAGAGACACTGCAACCGTCATAAGTATGAACCAGTTACCAAGCATCTGAAGTTTGATCATGTGAAAATGGTCATGAGTCACTTTTTTCAATGTCGTTAAGTTAGAACGACATTGAACAATGAACTGTTGTAAGTTGTGGACTACCTTTATTTGTAGACCTGTTGAGAAAGAGGGTGAATCTATTAGATTTGTTCGAATTATGTTTATCAGCATTCAGCCAAGCTGGATTTAGTGTTGTACGTTTTGTTATATACAACTTCTTTTATTTTTAAGCAGAGTTATTTTTTTTTGTTTCTGTCTTGTTTGTAGCTTTTGCTATCCTTCGTTCTTGTTTTTTTTCAATTTGCATTTTGTGTTTTATCTTTTGGCATCAAAACATTTCATGAAATGATTACCTGCATATTGTAAAGTTAGCAAATAGCGCGTTCCATGTCAATCGTCTTTATAGTGAGTCATTGATAGAAACAGGTTGGTCAATCCAACAGCTGGTTTCACAACAGAAAAGATCATAGGCAAGAAGAATAATAGGTGGGACTCGTCATTCAAAATATGACAATAGTTGTTTCTCTTGGAAAGGTGTGTGGGGGAAACCCTGCCCAAGGCTTGATTCTGTTGACTAACATACACTGGTCTGGGCAGAACACTGGAGCCCTGGTGGAGAGTGTTTATGGAGTATTGCAGGCCAATTCTGCCCACAGCCCAGAGTTCGATCTTCAAGGCTGACTTTCCATCCTTTCAAGATCAGTAAAATGAGGACCCAGATTGTTGGGGAAGGGACACAATATGCTGACCTCTATCAACCGCTTAGAGAGGGCTGTAAAACACCTCTGAAGCGGTATACGGGTAGTCCTCGGCTTACAACTCATTTAGTGACCGTTCAAAGTTTCAACAGTACTGAAAAAAAGCGACTTAACGACCCATTTTTCAGTCGCAGCCTTTGCAGCATCCCCACTATCATGTGATCAAAATCCAGATGCCTGGCAACCGGCTCATACTTCTGACGGATTGCGGTGTCCCGGGGTCATGCGATCACTTCCTTCCAAGCTAGCTTCGCTTAACAACCCTGTCACTAACTGAACAGCTGCGGTGATTCACTTAACAAATGCCTCACTTTACCAAGTGCCTGAATTTTTGATTGCTTGACCACGGGGATGCTACAGTGGTTGTAAGTGTCAAAAATGTTCATATGTCACTTTTTTTCAGTGCCACTGTGACAGTCACTGAGTGAACTGTTGTAAGTCAAGGACTTGCCTGTACATTTCACAGGGAACCTGGGCAGCTAAAAAACCACATTAAAAACCCATCCACTCAACCAGACTGTTTGGTCAGCTGTCCCAGAACCAATTGCTGAATGCCACTTTGCTTCTGAACTCAGTGAAATGAGACCTCCTTCCTTGCAGCTGCCTTCGTGTCCCCATTTGCTCCTTTTTGCGTCCATTCTCCTGACCGGAAAAGCGAGCTTGGCTTTTTCCTCTCAAAACACTACTTTCTAAAAAAAGTATACAGTTGCTAGATTCTGTATTAAGGTCACTTGAAGTTGAAATCATACCCATATTCTTCGTAGTAAGATAACACTGGAGGTTTTGGCTTTTATTGTGGACTAAAGATGGAGATAGTACCAGTCTTCACAACAGCCTGGCATCCATTCTTTGTGTTTAGAACAGCTTCAAGAATTGGTGTTTAAATGCATCTCAAAGGCACCAGGTTATTATTATTATTTTTTAAAAATGTGCCTCACCCCTTTCTTTGACTTTCAGGGGTTGATTTTTGTTTCTTTTGTCTTTGAAAAGTGACGTTATGTTCCAGCTCCAGGGATGTTGTCAGGCTAGTTAAGGCAGAATGGGGACAGCAAATTAGTCTTCCAGCACAAGGTCAAATGTACATTTCCTTTAACAGTTAGGGGTAAATTAGGTGCTTCTGGATGAAGGAGGCAGGAGAAAAATACGGCCGGGGAAAATAGAGCCAAGGTGGTGAGAGATGGGAGACGTTTCACTGGGTCAGTAGAAGCTGAAAGTTAGAGTCTGGATGGCAAGAGATGAGTTGGAAAGGAAAAAATTGTCAAGCATGGTGTGGTAATTGGAATACAAATAGTCCTTGATATACGACCCACAATTGAGCCCCCAAATTCTGTTGCTAAGCGAAACATTTGTTAAGTGAATTTTGCTCCATTTTACGGCCCCTCTTGCCCACAGTTGTTAAGTGAATCGCTGCAGTTGTTAAGGTACTAATGGTTGTGAATCTGACTTTGCTTGTTAGAAAGTTACAAAAGGTGATCTCATGCCCCCCCCCGGGGGGGGGAAACGCTGCAACCGTCATAAATACGAGTCAGCTGCCAAGCGTCTGAATTTTGATCACGTGACCACGGGGATGCTGCAATGGTTGTAAGTTCAAAAAAAAATGGTCTTAAGTCACTTCTTTCGATGATGTTGTAACTTTGAATGGTCACCAAATGAACTGTTGTAAGTCGAGGATTACCTGTGCTAGGTTTGCATCTACTGTATCCTTCATCGTTGTTATGAAATGCTCGCTATTCTTGATCCATGTGGGGTATTGCTGGAAGAAATATCCTTCTGGGTTCAGTTCCAAGTGGGGAAAAAGACACTGGAAACATGGAGGCTGCTTGGAAAGATGGTTTAATGGTGGACAGGACCACATGCTTTGAGGTCCTGAGCAGAAAAGGGAAGAGATGCTGAGAATCCCAAGGTTTTATACCCTGTCTGGCTTTGAACTTCCGGGGGCACAGGAAGAGTATCCGGACTGGTTGTCAGACTCCCATGGGGCCTTGCAGGGGTAGCTTGGTTGAATCTTGCTGGGTGATGCAATGAAGGGCAATTAAATGGCTCTGCCTAAGGAAGTAGATCTTTGTTATGTAGAATAGACTGGCTCAGGCCTTAATGGCCTATTAACAAAAAGAGGGGGGAGTGAGTTTCTGCCTCTCTGAGTTTCTACTTTTAGGGGAAATATTCTGCCTTTTTAGTATATCCTAAAATATTGCATTTTTCTAGGAGAGGGGTGGGTTTTAACTTCCAACAGTGTCAACTCCAAAACTGAACTTGACTGCTTTGAGGGATATTTTTTGAATTGGGTTGACCATTGCATTAAGCATAGAACAACTGTGAAATGTGTGGACTTCAACTTCCAGAATTCTTAACAATGGTCATACTGGGTGTTGAAGTCCACCGATCACAAAAGTTGCCCAGATTGGGAAACACTGAACTAAAATCAAAGGTCTTTTTTACTTCAAAATCTTGCAAGAAATGTTTTGGAGTGTTCTAAATATGAAATAAAGCAGAGTTTACTACAGCATACACTTTTACTCTGGCCACCACATGGAGGCACCGCGTGACCAGTTTCTTATTGGAACTCTTCAGATGTGAGTAACACATTAAGCTCTCAGGGAACTTAATGGATGACAGACTGAATATACCATCCTGACAGGACTTTCATTAGACTCTTAAGCACAACATATATATGAACTGAAAACCAATATAACTCTATTCATCATGATGGGATTATTTATTCATCCATTCATTCCGTTTCTATCCCACCAATTCTCAGCAGTTTATATGAGATGGAAACATTAAATCATCCACAGTATAAGTCTTCGAATACAGGAAACAATTTAAAATATAGTAATTCAAGATGAAAAATCAGTAAGCAACAAGGTAAAAATAAAAAGTGGGTAAAACTCCCTAGTTAGTTAGCATTCTCTCAGAAATGATTACATTTTTAGCTTTCCCTGAATGCCATCAAGGACTGAGTCAGTCTGATCTTTATTTATTTTTTAAATAAAACTTCATAAATAATTTATAAAAACAGCAACATTTTACTCCTTGGCAGGGTTGCTGATCATATAACATGATGGTTGGAGTCAGCCTCCAAACAGCAGCAGAGAAAAATTTGCCGTTCCTCATAAAACCTCCATAAAATCAAAAGCCATCTGCTCAAAATTTCATTTCACATAAGAGGAAACTGACTTAACTCTTTTAAAGTAGTACCACAAAAATAGTTTAAAAAAACAAATATAATTTACTCCTATGCTTAACATTAAAAACAATATTTAATCTAAGTAGATGACACCAAGTCAAACCCAAATTGATTTTTTTTTAACATGCAAATCCAGTTTCTTAAGAAACTATTTTTAAAATGAGCAGGAAGTAAGATTTGAACATTTAAAATTCTGCCTTTGTTTTCCCAGCTAGTTAACTAAGCACTAAAGTCTCCCTTCTGATTATTGTATGGATCAATGTTGATCATCTTTTAGCAATAACTTTGAACTCTTCAAATAAGATTCCAATAATCCCTTTCAGCTCATCCATCACTTTTATCACTTGCTTTCCCTTTCCTTTTTCATTTCCCTGTCCACTTCCAGGCATTTTTTTCTAATACCTCACCCACTCAAATCACATGAGAAAAATGCTATTCTTGAATCTAAACTCATAGTAAGATAGCTACTTTTGTATTGCAGAAAAAGCCCTTCTAACCATATCAATAGAAACCTCCTTTAGACTTTTCATACTAATGGAATACAGTATTGTGAAAATATTATTATTCAACACATCAACCCCATCCTTAATGATATTCAGCTCTGTGGGAGGACCTTCAGATAAATTCATTTAGAGTGATGGTCTAAAAAAAAATCTTTTATTTCTGGTAACCTTTAATGGAGCTTGGCTGATCAAGTCTGAACAGATGGAGGCACTAAGGATCTATAGAGATGGGATGTAGGAAGAAGAGAACACTTGTATTTTAAGAGGTGATAAGTTACTAAAATTCTTTACACTTGTGATGAAGGGAGAAACCATTGTTATGTTTCTTTTCTTTACTGTGTTCTTAATTTGTTCTTTTTTCCTATTTTTCTTCTTTTTTCTTTTTTCTATACTTTTTAATTTATTTTACTTTGTAACGGTTTTTATCTTTTAATCTGTAATTCTTAATAAAACTATTGTAAAAAATAGATTAATAGTCTAAAGAACCTCTGAATGAATTCAGCTAGAAATGTTTGGAAATCTCTATCTGATCCAATAGTTGGCCACTGGGATTGTAAATGTGACCTGTAGTCAGAGGTGACTGTTGTGATGCAAACTCTGGTACTTAGACATGGGTGTACGATACTGCAACACAAATGTGAAGGGACTGACACTACATTGTATCATCATAATACACGTTCCATAATTTTGCCATCGTTGGAATGGATGTCTATGCTTGTAGCCGAGATTCATATTTGGCAATGCTTGTTAAACAGTTGCCCCATTATAGATAAGTAGCTTCTCTGCTTTTAGAGATGAGGGTTGTATTAAAATAATCTTTATTTAATATTTGGGTGAATGGAAAGACAAGCCTGTGCTATTTTAAAAAGAAGAGAAGCATACATATGCCCATGGAGTTATCAGAGACAGAAAGTTTACTTTGTAAAATTAATTACTATGTGATATGAAGGAAAATTAAGGAAAGAATAGACACATACAAGGAAGTCTGTTGAAATAATGTAGCTTTATTCTTTTGGGCTCCATTGTGGTCATAGGTCAAAGACGATCTCTAATCACATTAATTTAATTAATATAATTACTAGCCCTGTAATTTAAACCTTTCTGTTATAATAAACTTTTCTGTTAATATCTGGCAATCTCTAAGTGCTAAAACTGAGGAATGAGCAGTGATTTTCACTTTGCTTCTCTTGGATTTCTAACATTCACTCTCTACACTTGGGAGGACCCTTTACCTGAAAGGCAATTTTAAAATGTGTTGAACAAGTATTACAACAACAATAATATTTAATCCATATGGTATAGATCCAAATGCAACACTGACATATTGTTAAGTATCTAATTCAGTATATAAAGCAAAGATGAATTGCAGCCATCTAGTAAACTAACAAAACTCAGAGGGAAGGGACCCACAGTTTTATATACCCTGAGTTCAGACAGAATTTCCTAACTCTAATCAATTGTGTCAAATTATTTTTGCTGAGAAATACTCTCTATCTAATAATTTCCTGAAGCTGACAATGAGCTTTGGGATTAACAATTCTTCCTTTGTCACTTAATTCTTTGCTTTATTTTTGGTATTAAGCCAAACTTCTCGGTTAAATCCACACTTAGTTGTGAAGTTTTTGAATCAAAAAGTTACTTTTGAACTATATGCTGGCAGCCACTCTCCCCCCCCCCCACAAAAAGAGGAAAAAACAGAAAAACAACAAGAACAACAAAAAACAGAGGAAGAAAAAGAGCCTCCCTCCCTCATTATGTGCAAGGATCAGTTCAAGATTATCATCATTCCAAAGTCTTATATTCAATATAGAATACATTAATTTTATAAAGAACATGAGCAAGACTGATTATTGTGATCGGCTGCAGGAGCTCCCCAAGGATTAGAACAAGGATTATTCTCAGCCTAGCAACACTTAAGTATTGAAGCAAAAACTCATAGCCAGTTAGCTCTGGGAGTCAATTGTTTTACAGCAAAAAGACCTAGATATTCTGTGCCATAAGACTCAAATATTCTGTATTTCCTGGAAAACAGAAGGCATATGGAAGATGCTGCATGTTTGCACATGGGGGTTTCACAGAAAACTACAGGAATCATCTACATTATCTAAGTGGGGTTAGCATGCTAGATCAAATTAGGAAAAATTGGGTCTACTCTTTTAATTCACTCTTTAGCACAATATTTATGTCTCTTTCAAATCCCTGAAGGATTACGCAGTGGCTCAGTGGTTAAGACACTGGGCTTGTTGGCTGGAAAGCCGACAAGACCCGAGTTCCATGTGACAGGGTGAGCTCCCATCCTCGCTCCAGCTCCTGCTAACCTAGCATGCAAATGTGAATAGATAAACAGGTACCACTTTGGTAGGAAGGTAACAGTGCTCTATGACATCATGGTTGCCACATGACTGCGGAAATGTCTTTGAACAGCACTGGCTCAATGGCCTTGACATGGAGATGAGCACCACCCCCTATAGTCAGCAAGGACTAGCGGAGTAAAAATCAGCAGGGACTCCTTCACCTTTTACCAAACATCCCCGAGACTCAGGCATTAGTAAAAAGGAGTTTCCAAACTTAACTGCCAGATACATTTTTCAGTTTTCCTTTGGAAGGAAAAGCAATGTTGGCCTGCAGGGCCAGAAGGAGAAGAATCCCTCTTTTGTTATGGTTTCCTTCTGTCCCTCTCAATCCCTTTTATTTCCCCAAACAGTGCTCAAGCCTACACTGGGAGGATAACCCTGAGTATTGAGCAACTGGTTACAATTACAGAAAAGTGGCCAAATCCACAAGAACACACAAAGTGGGGGGATAGAAAAGTACTTGCTCCTTGCTTTTGCCATCCATGCAAATGTGTCATTCGTCAGGATCTATGTTTAGATGCAAAAAGTATCAGTAGCAAAGTGTTTGTACCATCTCTCCTTTTTGTTCTACTGCAAGGCATATTTAAAAGTTTAAGGGAAGGGTGTGTTGTTACAGCCTGCCCCTCCCTCTGAAAGTTGACTAGATAATTGATACTGTCTTTTGTTCTGAGAACATGCCAGAGCTTTGGCATAAGTTCTTATTTGCAATATTTTGATTGCAAGAATTCCAAGGCAGCAAGGAATGAGAAGAATTAATTGGAGGAGTGAGTAAAGATGCAGACGGCCCACGTTGAAATATAACGGTGCCAAACAAAATTTCCTATGAAGTGCTGATACTTCTTAATGCTGTCACTGTAACTATGAAGATTTAATTTGCCACTAAGGAAAATATTAACCAGACTAGGTCTACCTAATAAAAATTCCACCCATGTCTCATGGGAAAAAAAGTGTCCACCTCGGTGAAAAGAAAACAAACCCTGCTAAATATAACAATTCAAAGCTAAACAACTCATTTAGCTGAAGATCAACAAAAGCCACTGGGAATCCATGAGGCCAGTTAATTTTGATGGCCATAATTCCCTTGTACGTTGCCAAAGTAATGAATGGGAATTTTCTTTGATACGTTAAATGACCGTCTGGAGTTTTTGATTTGGACGGTTAAAAAATATAATATATAACTTAAACTTCACTAAGTAATCCATAGAGTGTGTTGGGATTATTTTCACCATCAAGAAAAAATAGGATGGCAAAATAGATAGCTTTGAAATAATTCAGCCTGAACTGAGAAGAATTTTCCAGTTATTTTTGTTTCAAGACCAGCATTTATTTATTTATTAAAAAGCCAGTGTCAGCCATCCAATATTTTTTTAATCCAATAATTTATTTAGCACATATTTAAAGCATTTGGGGAGGTTAGAAAGAAAGTGTTTGCAATTCTGTATTGAGAAATGAACGATGGAATTAAACCACGAGCATGGGAATAAACAACAAAAAAAGTAGAAATTCTATAATAAACAATAGATGCTCCATAGTAATTCAAATATGGCTCAGAATTTGAAACTGGTTTCAACTGCAGTTCAATTTGACAAACATGGTAACAACTTTCTCATTTCAGGTATCAATTGCTGGAATATTCAGAAAACATTAGGCAGAGATGTACTGAGATAATGTATTTAGATAATAGTGCCAGAAGTAAATACTTTCCTTAGCTATGGTAACGGGGACTGGAATTTCCATTGCTAATCATTGCAGGTCATTAAGCAGGAACCTCATTTGATCATATCTTTTAGCTTCCTCCCAGTTTCCCCATTGACTTTGCTTGTAGGAAACTGGCAAGGAAGGTTGCAAATAGTGGTCACGTGACCATTGGATGCTGTGAGAGTTGGAAATGTGAACTGTATGCTGCACACCTGGATTGCAATCACATGACTGTGGGGGTGCTACGACAACTGGAACTTCAAGATCGGTCATAAGTCCCCCTTGTTCAGCAGCACTGTAGGTTTGAACAGTCGCTGAACAAGGGATCGTTCACTAAGGACCACCTGTAATAAACACTGGCAATTTAATAATCTTGCCACCTCTTGAGTTTTGGAAATGAATATTCAGCTACTACATTTACAATGAATTATGCAAAGCATAATCATATGTTGTGCAGAACTGCATATATTGGATTGGAGGAAGACACCACTACAATATACTTAAGGGATTTGCTCTATTTATTTCATGTCACACAAACACCTGCAATTAGGCAAGGTCAGAAGTAAAAGAGTGGCCCATTACAGCAACACTATAGAGGTATCAAAAAGTCTTCCTGCCTCAAAGAGAGACACTCTTAGTCCCTAAATTGCACAGATGAAAAAAGACTTTATCAAGGGATGTTTCCTTGAAACACTGCTTGTAAGACCTCTAATTCCAGGATCAGATGACCCGAAGCCTGACAAATAGTCAAGAAATTCCAATTATTCATCCTGCAATTATCAGCACATATTTAAATCTGAAGATTTAAATATGTGCTCACCCAAGCAGTGTAAGCTCTGCTGAAGTAAATGGGGATTCCTTCTATGTTGACATTTTACATATGTGTAACATACATCACATTTTAAATAACTGAACAGCATTTGATGGTCTACAATTTGATGAGTGTGACATTAGTTGCTTGCAATAATTAACACTATTAAAGCCTCAAAATCTACATACTACTAAAGCCTAGATCATTTCAGTATGTTTATATATTTCTGATTATTCTGTTCTGTACCAGACACAAAACTTTTGTCATCAGTAACAACTATATTTGGAAAATAGCTCAAAGCAAGATACTGTCATATACCAATAAAAAACTTCCAGCCTACAAAGTTATGTGAGATTCTCATGGAAGTCAACATCAAAAGAGATGACAAGTTGTTCAGCTAAATTAGACTATCCTCTAGTGAAAAGCTTCTTTTGTCAGTCCTAACCTTTTCAAATTAGCAGGAGTTGTTGAAATGAAAAAGGCAAGGTAGAACTGAATTATTTTGGCTAAGTTATAAATTTCTATTTATAGGGGATCCGTACTGTAATGTGGTAGAGCATCTTGGTTCTCAATCAGTTGTACAGTAGGACTGGAGAATACATGACCCCTGAGATGTGGGACCACATTACAGAGGGGCTTTTTGGTAACCAATCATGATTGGAAGTGCTGGAAATTCTGGGTCAGTAGCATCTAACAAGCTGCAAATTCCACACCACCTATCACAGATCTATTAGTAAGTAATACAGTCTTAGCTAGGTGACTTAGGGCCAGTCAGTCTTTCAGCCCTATCCACCTCACAGGGCTAGCAATAGAAATAGCAATAATACTTAGACTTATGTACCTTTCCATAGTGTTTTACAACAGAGGTCCCCAGCCACCAGTCTATGGTTCAGAACTGATCCGTGGAAGTGGTGGGTATGTTTGCGAAGCCTGTGTGCATGCATATGCAAAATCATCTCCTCTCCCCACCACCACTGCTGGTCCACCAGTCCAGAAAGGTTAGGTAATGCTGTTTTACAGCACTCTCTGAACAGTTTACACTACAGAGTCAGCATATTGCCCCCAATAATCTCGGCCAACCTCGGAAGGATGGAGGGCTGAGTCAACCTTGAGTCCGTCAGAATGGAATTCCAGATTGTAGGCTGGAGGTTAAGAAGGATAAGAAAGAAAAATGAGCACATCATATTGTTTTGCTTGGCCAAATTGATTGTTTTTCTCAATACTTCCGAAGAGAATAAAAGTTTTATCATATTTTTTTTCATACTGTTATATGCTCCTACAGTAGAAATTATTCTCTACCTCCAACACCTAGTTAGGATCAGGAATGTTTATTAGTAAATATAATCCTTTCTTATGACTTCTGTAGAACTCAAAACCTTGCACTCTTTTGTGCCACTTGTTGTTCTTAATTAAGTGATTACCCAAAAATGGCTTTGGGGTTTTTTTCATGGCAACATGGCTATGATTTCCTTTTTGATGCAAAAGACAGTTCCTCCTAAATTAATTAATTTATGTGTGTGTGTGTGTGTGTGTGTAAAATAGAATTTTTAAACAATTTATGCGAATTTTGGTTTTATTAAATAAGCCAAAAGATCAAACTTTCAACATATGCCAAAATATCAGTATCTGACATAAGCTAAATAACTCACTACAAAACACAAGTGAAAAGCCAGATTTTCAAAATAAAGGCTTCCTACCATTGTAATTTATATGAACAGAATCTGGAATTTGGACAGATGCTGAACTCTAGAATATGGTTTATATTGTGTGTAATTCAATCCTTTCCCATGGCCCACTGCAGCCCCTAAATTAAGAAGAAATCTCATACCAGGATACACTATATACAAAGTGTAACAGATAAAGATGGCCATCCTGACAGCTGAGAAGTTCCGTGCACACATGATATCAGAACCTTGTTATATACCGTTTATTTTAGACACAGTCCACTGTAATAGAAGACTTAAGAAATCTTTGACGGATAGTTTGCTTTTACTCAAAACACTTTACAGCTGGCCTCAACTCTCTACGAAATTCATCTGCTCCAAGACAAAAAGCATTCTCTGCATAGCCAGGCTGTGCCTGCGAATGATGTCCTCAAATTTAGAAAAGCCCATGATTTCAGAAAGCTACTTTTGGCCATCCTAGATTTTGGGGGTGGGGGTGGGGAAAAGTTAGGATACCACAAAATTCCACAGATTTGTAAATTTCTACAGAACTTAAATTACAGGACTTACGATGCAATCCTTACTTAGAAAGGAGATCTAAGATGTTTCATGAAAGCCAGTATAGCAATTAAATAGGTCAGCTTGGACAGCAGAGACCCACGTTGAGTTGCCTGCTTGACCACAAAGCTGACTGGGCAACTTAGAGCGGAGCATTTGTTTTTGACACTGTCCACTTCAAAGATCTTTTCTCTGGGGAGAAAACTAAAGGAGACCTGTTTGTATAGTGCCTGAAACTCCCAGAAGAAAGGGAAGGACATATGTGGAGTAAATACCTTAATAAATAAATAATAGGATTTAGTATCCAGGTGTTTTGGTAGAACAATATTCTCAAAAAATAATAGGTACAATGAATATTCAACCAACCATTTACATGTGCATCTATTTTTTGTCTATAGGAGAGAGACTGTGTTACTTTAACAACATATATAATAATTTTACAATATTTACAGCTGTCGCAATCAGGCAGGCAGGGAAGATATGTTCCAGATGCCGTCAGTCAAAGATTTGAGGCTGCTGGGGTTTAGAAAGAGAGCCTTCTCTGCCAGTGCCCCCGCATTGTGGAAGATCTTGACCTCAGATGTGAGGAAAGTCCTGATCTCTTGGCCTTCTGCAAAGGGGGTCAAAACTTGGCTGTGTAGCCTTGCATAGGGGACACAGGGATCCACACAACTATGGGGCGGGCTGGCCCCGTGAGAACCCCACCACACCTGTATTAACAACTGTTAATCCCCCAGCTTGGAATTCTTTGTCTTTTGAAATTTTTATAATGTTATTTTATAATTTTGATTTTTTTTTAACTTAAATTATTCTGATTTCAATGTTTAATTTTATAGATTAAATTGTCCAGCATCTAGAGCCCCTCTCAGAGGGAGATGAACGGTTGAAAAGTACGAAATATAAATAAATAAATACATTCTAGGTAGAGGACAAGAAAGTCCAAAAATTATCCAAATAACAAAATATCAACAAAAATAATAGTAACAAAACTGGTTCTACCAAAGCATACGTTCCGTTATTTACAAGTTCTTAAAGAAGGAAACATATGCACAGAAAGTCCTAACATTCAAGCTCATGTTTCTACATTTGATTTTAAGCGGTATGAAATCACTGGCAAATGAGTTCACATTAGGACTCTTCAGGGCTTAAGATCTTCTAGATTGATAGTAAAAAAGGGGTTTTCAGTCATACATAGACACATTCTGCTATACCTCAACACCTTTGTTGAGATTAAAGCATCTGCAACTTTTCCCAGGTCACATAAAGAGTTACATCTGTCTGCAAAACAGGAACCCTGCATATTTTATTTCATATCTCAAAAGAAAAAGGACATGGTAGTAGCACACACGTCATAGATATATCAGCCAATTATCTTGCCCGTGAGATTTCAAATATGTGGCATTTGTTCCTTAGTCTTATGTTATTCCTGCTACCTCTCTTGCCAAGCTCACATTTTTTGGCACATTTAATATGTAAAATCCCTTATAGCGGATATCTTTCTTTCAGAAAGACAGACCCCCCTCCACATCAAGAGGACTCAGCCATGATCAAGGAAAAATGCACTTGACTGTGTGCATGCTTCAAACAAAAAAGTGAGGCCTAATCACATGCTTTAGAGTCCAATGTGCAGCAAGCTATTCTTTCACTGCCAAAATGAACACTGAAATAAATTAACCATTTGTTATACTGAAATCAAATTCTTCCAGCAAGAGCCTAATTTTTGGTGCAGAAAACCATGCCAGTCACTGTGATCTATACAAGTGTAAATCTGTCTTTGACAACCTAACTTTATCATCACTAAGCAAACAAGGGAGAAACAAAAGAATGCCATGTGTTCAAGAGATAGATTTGATGGCAGTGGTCCCTTTGTCACAGAAAGAGGGATTTTAACTAGTTTGGTGCTATCAAATTCGAAACAAGATGGACATCCGTGAACTGAAAGCCCAGCCTAAAATATAAACTTCCCATGAGCACCTTTATTAGTCTACAGCCAACTGTCAATGATAAATCCTGCTTTGTAGTCTCCGACAGGGATGCTTTATGTGTGCATGGCTGTCAAGAAAAGAATTGTGGGTGTTCCCTTTTTGACTCTAAGACAATAACTAAAAGAAGGAGGGAAAGGATATCTGCTTTTGTTGATTATTCTTTTGTCTCCTTTTGCAAATCGAAGTGATCCTTAAATGGAATGTTTTGTTAAGATCAGCAAGTCAAAGGATGCTGACACCACGTTCTTCAGAAGAATGAATACTTCAGAACACTCAACGGGATGGATCACTCTTTTAATGATACACTACTTTAAACTTCTGTGATTTTGCTACTGCATCTAATGCCAAGCAAGGTCCAGCCTGCATCTCAGCTCCATGCTGCGTTAATGAGCTTCTCTGTAGGAAATTCTCCAGACAAATCAATTGCTCTAATATAATAGGGTTACACTCTGCAAAGAGTATATGAAGAATATCTTATTGCGATCTTTCAAGTTCTTCATGTAAATACATTCACCACTCTCCTCATTTTCCTGCCATTTGAATGGGATATAAAGGTCAGTTTCATAAAGCAAAACTGGTTATTTGTATTCATGTGTGAAAAATTCAGTGACAAAAATACTCTTGAAGAAGGGGTGAATGAAAGAAAAAAAGTCATAGATAGATACATGCTGCAATCTAGAACTGTGGAGATCCAGATTTGAGACTCCCTTCAGCTACAGAGCTCTCTGGGACACTTTGAGCCCATCATTGATTTGGGTTACAATTTTGCTGAACCACTGATTAGTTTTTACAGGTTGCACATGGATGCAAGCATGGTGGTTTCCAAATTACAGTTTATGCATAGTAAAAGATGTAAAGATAATCAGCTGTGACTTGGTAAACAACCAAGGTTAACAAAATGATAACTTAGCACAACGTATAAAACCTGTCACTATCTATATATAAAAGTATATTGTCTTGAGCTCCTGGAAGAAAGATGGAATATAAATGAAGACAAGAGATCAGTTGTCAGCTATGAGATTGTTGAGCTTTAGAAATCATACACAGAAGAAGAATAAAAATATAAGAGTTCATAAAACAGATATTTTTTAAAAAAAATTGTATGCTTGCTGGCTCAACTATCAGGTAAACAGATTAGTAGCAGTGTGTCCTGAGGATACAGTGAATACTTAATAATTAATTGGCAATATTATTGCATTTTATATCACTTGGGGTATTTTAGACATCTCAAAAACCAAACTAAGTTAGCCATCTTAAGCAATTTACACTTTGATTATCACGCGGTGATCTGTTATAGCAGCAAAAGTGCTATAACAGTTCAAAACTGAGAGCTACTCAGATGCGTTGTGTTGCTCATTATAAATAAGAGGATAAAACTATCTTTGAAACAATAGATAACTCAATGTCCCAAATGATAGCTTTATTATAGCACAATATATGCTTAATTGGAATTAAGGTCCATTGTGTAGTACTTTTGAAGGCTTTTTAAAATGGGAATGATATAGAAATGTTTATATTTAATTCATTAAATATAATGATTCTTACTTCCTCAGAACCGAATGTAGCACCTCTTAACTTCCTGTCAATCCATCGCTAGATTTTAACAGAAAAATTTAGCTACACAGTACACAAGGTTTTAGAACAAACTGTAATTCCCCAAAATTATTATAATTTGATTTAACTACAGTATATAAGTAGGCAACCTATTGTACTGAAAGTATCATAAATCCTACTTAAAATGATTCATTCATTCATTCATTCATTCATTCATTCATTCATTCATTCATTCATTCATTTGTTCATTCCAATCACTGAACAGCCCTGTAACTGCCTAAAACCATTGGAGTGAAGTTTATAAATCAAATATATACAGTATATACATGCATACATACATAGATACATACATTTCTACGCTATAAAATTTTATTGTGAGGAAACATTTCACATGGCCTAGAGATTAGAGTTCTTACAATATATAAAATGAATATGAAAGTCACCTTGAATAGATATGTGTCCAAAACTACAGGGGTACAGACATTCCAGAAGTGGATTCATTCTATTATCCTTAATCAAGAACAGCCAAAGAAAAGTATTATAGCAAGTCAAAGGGGTCCTTCTAACTATTTTGCAAGGATCATGGAGATTAGGGATCCCATTTCAATCAGTTTAGTACTCCACAGTCATTATTCACTGTTTAGAAAGTTACCTGGCTTGCTTATAGTGGAGAGAAGTGAGGAGACAGCTAGAGTAATGCTCATTTCTGTGATAATCATTTTCTTGCAAAATGAAAGCCATCCCCCAGTGCTAAAGAAATCAGCCATATTGGGGGGGAAAGATAATCTTAGGCAAAAATGAAATAAAAATGTTGGCCTCCACATTCATCGTACCTGTCTCCAAATGCAGACTAGTATTTGAAACACAACTAGAGACTTCAAATGTAAAGAATTTAGATGGATGAGTACCAAAGGAGTAAATTTAGAAAGATGACTCAATTGAGCCTATAGAGACTGTATAGTCTGGCCTATGATGCCTCTGCCAGCAAAAACAGAGCTGTGGAGGGCCGTGAGTGGCCCTCTAGAGCTCCATTTTCACTGTCAAGAGAGCTCGGGCCACCACAGATGCCCCCAACACGAGTGACATTGAACCCTGGCCACGCCCACCCAGCCCAAGGTCAAACACAACCCTAATGCGGCCCTCAATGAAATCGAGTTTGACACCCTGATATAGTCGGTATATTAATTTCAAATAGTTTCAGGGCTGCCTCTTTTCCACTTCAACATTTTAGAGCAATATCGGAACCATTGTCTTTCCTGTTCCCAGCAGAATAGAAAACGATCACCAAATTCTTTAATTATGACATCCACTGAGTTGGGTACCCATTTTAATGTCTGGTAAAAAAAAATTAGCTTCCTGGGAAAATCCATGCTCTTAAATTTTGATCATTTATTTCCAAACAATATTTTTACAGTATTATATCAGAATATCTCTGTGGATTATAGATGCCAATGTTATATCATCTGAATATAGCAAGGTGTGTGTGTGTGTGTGTGTGTGTGTGTGTGTGTGTGTGTGTGTGTGTGTGTGTAAATATATAGATATTTCCATACTTTTTCAGATTAGGAGACAAAAAAGGCAAAAATATTTGGACTCCATCATGTCAGTAAAAGTTAAACAAAAGCAGAGCTAACATATAACCTTGTTTAGGTTTGGCACAGCACTTGGTAAATGAACTTGGGGTTGCATCCAATGTATCATAATGAAAGATCGAACAAAAAAAACGGTCAAACATGAACTGGCCAATGAAAGAGGCTTCCACTTTTCCCACAATTTAGTTTGAGAGATGAAATCAAAAGCTCAACATGCATAAAAGCTGCCTATAAGCGAAGAGTGGAGTGAGTCTTTTCCATTGGAAGCAGAAGTACCAAAGATTGGGCAATGATGGATCAACTTTCCCTAAGATCTGCCTATTCCTCCTTGTTTTTTGATTGTCTGTTTCAGTCAGTTTGCTCAAACACCTTCTAATACTCATCTGATAGGAAGGAGAGATACATGTGAAAGTCATTCTGAATTAAGTTGTGCTTTTGATGCTTTGCTCAGATGGCAGAACCATTTAATGTGATGGGATCTTCCCACTGAAATGATCTGCAGTTTATAGAAATGGACAGAAGTACTGGAGACATCAGGACTAGATATGAAGTTTATTAAGGACTCATCCCTGAGGCTAGAGCAGGCCTGTCAAACTGGTGGTCCATGGGTCGGATGCGTCACATGCAGGCCATGCCCATCCTGGCTCCACAAAGGCAAAAAAATTGTGATACGTGGGCTAGAGGATCAACTTACTATGGTCCAAGAAAAAGGCAGGCTTTAATTAGCCTTCCAGACTTCAGAGTAGGATTGCATCAGGGGATTTCATTACCTTAAAACTTTATTCTTGTGAATTTTTCCCTTCTCTTAATTATGGTTCATCATAATTTCTTTTACTGCATAATAAAAGTTTTCAAACTCAGTTTATGGGTTTTTTTATTATCAAGGATCAGATTGAATGTTTAAAAACCATGGATAAAAATTAATATCAAGTATCAGAGGTTTATTTAAGAATCCTTTAAATTAATCTGGTTTAAAATAATTCCTTATAGTCATATAAATAAATAGTAACTCCTACACAAGTAATTTTTTAAAAACTGCATATATAACTAATAAAAGCATTGGTTTGGTTCACCTATAAATAGTAAGCTATGATTTTATCATTCACATCTTGGGGCAATTGTTAAAACATCCATATTCTCTATTACATTTCTTTCTTGGATCAAACCACTGCTTCCCATTATTCATTCATTCATTCATTCATTCAACTAATTCACTCTTTTTCTTTCATGAAAGCTCAGGGTAGTTTACAAAAGAGCAATAAAACAGTCCTAAATAAAACCATCATAGTAAAACCAACATTGCTTAAAAATAAATTACGAAATTAAAATTCATTTATTTCAAAAAAATCAGAAAAACAAAATTGCAGGCAATTTTTTAAAAGCTGTTTGGTCCTGAAGTAATTATTCTCCTACAAAACCCTGGGGGAAGAGAAACTCCATATTTCCAGTTCAAATGTTAATAGAAAAATATGGCTTTATAAAAAAGTAAAAGGATTGGTAGTGTAATGTGGACATATTTTAATGTTCAAAGCTTATAATCACATGCTTACTCAAAATTACATTATGCAAATAACAAACATAGGCACCCAGAGCAGGGAAATTTACTGTCAATGTCAGGGGAGGCATGCTGTTATGTTCAATTAATTACATGCCAACCTTTGCTTTAGAAATATCTTAACTTCTAATTAGTTAGTTTTTGAATAAATGATCTTGCTAGTCTAAAAAGAGGCAAAGAATTGCTCTTCTAAGCAAACAATTGCACCATGAAAGATATGTATCGGTTTGCTTCAACAGGTTTTGGGCCAAATACATTGCAATATTTGTACAAGTAGTCCTTAACATACCCTCACATCAGGACCAGAATTACCTTGATAAGCAAGGTGCTTGTTGGGTGAGTTTGGCCTGATTTCTGTGACCTTTTTTTGTCATGGTTGTTAAGTGAATCACTACAGTTAAACAAATCAAAGCCAATTCAGCTTCCCTCAATGACTTTGTGTGCCAAAGCCGGATATGGAGATCGTAAATGGCTGTCCCATGACCCTGCTGCAGCCATCATAAATATATATGATGGTTGCCAAGTGCCTGAATTGTGATAATATTATTGTGGGGATGCTGCAAGAGATGTAAGTGTGAAGACTGGTTGTAAGTCACTTTTTTCAGTGCCACTGTAACTGGATGATCACTAAATGAATGGTTAGAAATTGAGGACTACCTGTATTAAATGATTCCTATGTACCAGTTAAAAATAGAAATATTAAAGATATACAATGGTCCTGAAGCATAGAATATTTATTACATAACATGGTTCGTTTATCTAATTACTTCCCAGTGGTTTTAATCTTTAAGTGAAGTGGGATCGTAAGATGGTTACATCTATTGGAGTGGCATGTAAGTCGAAGGATGATGGATGGATGGAAGGAAGGAAGGAAGGAAGGAAGGAAGGAAGGAAGGAAGGAAGGAAGGAAGGAAGGAAGGAAGG
>JANHFL010006795.1:835398-863924 GCA_032468155.1 Oxyrhabdium leporinum | reverse complement strand
TTAAAAAAAAAAGGGGGGGGGAGAGAAGATGAGACCTCACATCCTGGTCCTATGATATAGTAGAATTATGTACATTTTTTCTAAAGCTTTACACATATTGAAACGATTACATGCATTGTGAGTTTAAGGGTCTTTGTTTGAATACGTATCTTGCATGTCAGACTATTGATATTTGCCACTGAAATAATGAAAAGAAAGTGGGCACCTATTTTTCAATTTGCTGTGTATTTTGAAAGCATTTTAAGCACATATTTACAAACATCACAGCAGTAATGCCTACTTCTGAAGACAAAGTAAAGTATACTGAGATATACTTGAAGCCAGACATATATCCTATAAATTTTGTCTTGGACAAAATATAAATAAATAAGCCAGAACCAGAAATAAAAAAAATGGAGCTTTTAAAGTTGGAATTGAAAATAACTGTAATTTTAAAATTCTCTTATTAAAAAATAATGTATTGCTTTATTAAGAGAGGGACAAGTATCCGGGTCATTTGAATGTAATTCAGCATGCAGATTATTTGTATTGATTCAGAAGAGTTCCTCAGAAATTGAGAAAAAAAGATTTCCTCAAAAATGGCAACCAAGCATGAAGGGCAATCATTCCTCACAATTGAGCAACTCTCAACCTCATGGGAACACAGTTCCCTTTTGCATCTTCCAATCCCTCCCGATCCTAATTCTTGAAAACTGGTGACTGAATTTCCATTTGAGGATGGAGAGGAACATTGAAAATAAAAACATCCCCTACTCCACCCCCACAAAAAACCTTGTTTCTTCCCTTATGTGTGATGTTTCCCACTCCTTTTGCAGCTGTCTGCTCCCCACAGAAGTGTAAAGTGCAGCTTTTGGCCATTACATGACACCGTGACTCTATTGTATGTATGAGTTAGAAAGAACGTCATGCAGTAGGCCATTCCAACTGCCTAACCAGAGATGGGGAACAATGGACCCTTTACGACTTGTGGACCAACTCCCAGCATGGCTGGCTCAGGAATTCTGGGAGTTGAAGTTTACAAATCATAAAAGTGCCCTAGTTCCCCACCCTTGTCCTAAACCAGGGCTGTCAAACTTGTGGCCCATGGGCCAGATGTGTCACAAGCTGGCCACGCCCACGCCCGGTTTAGCAAAGGGGGGAAAAGTCACAATACATCATGTGACACCATGACAATGCGAGTTTGAAACCCCTGGCCTAAACCATCTCTAATAAGTAGCCATCCAGCCATGTTCAAAACTTTCCATTTTTGGGATAATACAACTCAGACTGTTCAACTGCTTAACAGCTCTTATTTTCAGGAAATTGTTCCTAATATTCAATCCAATATTTATAACAATTCATTTAGTGACTGTTCAAATTAGAATGGCACCGAAAAAAAGTGACTTATAAACGTTTTTCACAAAACCATTGCAGCATCCCTATGGTCATGTGATCAAAATTAGGCTGCTTGGCAATTGGTTCATACTTATGATGGTTGCAGTGTCCCAGAGACATGTGATCACCTTTTGTGACCTTCCAACAAGCAAAGTCAGCGGGGAAGCCAGATTCACTTAACAACCATGTTACTAACTTAACAGTTGCAAACTTATTTACTTAACATTTGAGGCAAAAAAGGTTGTAAAATGTGGGACTCAATTGTGATCATAAGTTGAGGACTACCTGTAGTCTTTGTCCTGCTTACAGTTTCAACAAATAACATATCTGCTTCCTTTGGAATTGATAGCCTACCATTTTTTAAAGCTTTGCTACCAACCTGTTAACTCTCCTTTAAATTTCCTCCAGCTTAAGGTCTTTCGAAGTAAATGGCTCAGAACTGAACAGCCAACTGAACAAGCTAACAACCCTAAATACAGTTCTAACTCAGGCAGAATATGATGGAACGTTAGCTCCCATTACAGATGTGCAAAATTTACTAGTTTGGGAACAAAACATGTGGAAAATTTGGGAACACTTTGTTCCTCCTCTGGATCATGCCAGAGGTCGATTCCTTTCCAGTCATGTCAAACCCAGCGTTAGACCACATCATTTCAGGGACCACTTCCAGAACTAATTCTGGAATTAATCTGGGTCATATCATTTCAGGGTCAGTTTCAAAAAATATTGCTACCTAACCCCCTTGTTCCGGTACGCTGGCATTTGCATCTTTGGACGAATTATCTGGAATGTTCCATTCCCAAATCTGAGTTTTTACTATTTACCGCTTCTGCCTCTGACCCACATGCAGTCCAAGATTACACTGGGTTTTCCAGTTGCTGATTCGCACAGCCTGCTAATGTTCAGCAACAGTGGTCCATTGTTGTCCTAGAATCCTTTCCACAGGCCTGGCTGCTACGAAGTCAGTCCTGTACCTATGCAAATGACTTTTTTTCTATGTAAATCAGGGTATTTTCTGTGTAAATGCAGCTGAAGAGAGCAGGTGAGAATGAAAGACAAAACAAAAAAGCACAGCACTTTCAATAGCTTGGTAAAAAAATATGTCCAGTTTAATTAGCTTAACAGTTAAAGTCCATTTCACTATAAGTTGTGTCTGTGAGCAATAACAAAGTACTGTCTGTGACTCTAAATATATTTTAGAGGCAGCTGCAAATTATGGATTAGAAAAATATGCAGAAAGTGAAAGGGAACTATTTCTCAAATTAGCCTGCAAATTTCATTTTATGGCATCCTATTTTTATCTCCTCAGAAGCTAAATCTGAGCATCCAGCAGCCTAAATAGTGACAAAGAATCTGTAGCCACCATGACCAACACAGCCACCTCAATACTGGTACGCACACATGCACACATGTATTGGACAGATGGTCTTTTAGCTAATGGGAAGCTTATTCATAGCAAGGTTAAAGAGTTGAGGGACTGCTGCTTTGAATTCCAATGTTGCCAGCTATTTCAGCCTCATCAAATGTCATCTGCAGAAGATCCCCAAGACTATATAAACAGAATGGCATCTTTGTGGAGCAGGTGAGAACTTGCATTTACCTTAGCTTTAAAGAGTTTGTGGGTTTTATATTCATTGTTGGTTACCCTAATTTACTTTAAGAATGTGGGTGTCTTGGCCTCAGCAATTAGTAAGCATCAAAGTCAGAAAACAATACACAGTTCCTTCAGGATGCTTTTAAGGATACTGTCCTTATTTAATTGGGGCCTTTGAATGACACAGTCGCCTCTTCAAGAGTGGGCTGCTTCATGGAAGCAGAGGTTCGGGCGAACCTCTTGCTCTGAGCTCTGTTTGGGCCCACCCAGCCACCCTTGACCTAAGCTATCACTAAATAACTCCCCTTTTTGCCGCCCATGCTGCCCAGGTGTGCTCTGCGCCGCCCCTGTTGTACTCACCAGAGCTGCTTTAATCTTCAGCTGCCTCCCTGGAGCTTCACACGAGCCCCAAAGAGTGCGTGCGAGCTAATGCGAATGCGCAAGCGCGACCAGCGAACCTCTTGCCAAAGCAAGAGCAGCCCGCCTCTGCGCCTCTTCACTACCTTCTCATCTCTTCTAATTCACACAACTATCTGTTCAGATCATCTAGCAGAATATTTTTCTCCCCTGATTTCACCCATTTAGAATGTTGTGCATTTTCCCCTAAAATTCATCTCTGATTCTTCTGTTATCGTCATTCACTGGAATTTAATGATTCCTATTTTCATGGCTGTCTGACTAACCAAATCTCTGAATTCCTCTGTTCTTATGGAAAAGTTGAAGATCTACCTGCAGACAGCATCAGCCACCTGTAAGCTTACATTCCATGGCATAGATTTTAAAAATTTGGAATTAAATTTATACCTCCACTTTCCTGGGAGTGGCCATCACCTCTCCTCCAGAAGATCAGACCACCTTCATTCTGATCTATGACATTAACTCTCTTTCTCTTAATATCAGATACAACATATTTATCTTCCTTCCTTCCTTCCTTCCTTCCTTCCTTCCTTCCTTCCTTCCTTCCTTCCTTCCTTCCTTCTTTTATTAACTCATACCTACTATTTGCTGTTTACCAAATGAGCCCATAAATGTTGCTTTCATGACTTTTGTCAAAGAAGGCTTTCAATAAGATTTTTAGTAGTATGAAGATTTACCAGTTTTAGTCAGATTTGCTTTGTTTTCTAATAGAAAGGCATCTTTTGCCTTTGTATTAGGAAGTTTTGCCAGATTTTGGCCAATATGCCACAAGCATAATCAAAGCTCACTTTTATGCCAAAGAAACTCCTGTTTGTCTATGCAAGGTAGAACCTCTAATCTATCTCACAAGCTAGCATTCTGTTGGGTACATAGCAATAGCACTTAAACTTATATACTGCTTCATAGTGCTTTACAGCCCTCTCTAAGTGGTTTACAGAGTGAGCATATTGCCCCCTGTACTGCACTCTAACCACTGCGCCACTGAGGCTCATCCCACCAAGTAGGAAGTGTATTGACCCACACAAAAAATATGCATCAGATATAGCAGCTACTATATAGTTCCACAGTGTAGTCCAACATGCTCCGAGTGATCTAGGAAGTAGCAGCAGCAGGTAGCTGACCTGGAAAAGAACTGAATCTGCCTGAATCCTAAGGAAAATACATTTGGTTTTCTGTTCTCTAGACGGCCTAAATGATGAGGTATAAATATTGAATGAACACTCTTGTTAGTATATTGGAGATTCAAAGCCAGTATTCCAATGATATAGTACAGTGTAGATATTCATACCTAGAAATGAAATTATGTAAAGTAGCTCTTAATTTAAACTCCAGGAAAAGCACCAATAACACAAGAAGGATTGAACTCTTAAATGTTCTGCCAACAAAAGAGACCAAATTCTGCCACTTCTGTTAATGGCTTTTAATGCTCACGTGAAGGCATCGAATTCTCTTCCCTGTAACCGACCGAGACCTTTTCTGGCTTTAGTCCAAGAGAAAATGCTAGAGAGAGAGAAACCCTTTGCTGCCAAGAATGGAGAAATTATGGGAGCAGAAGTGAAATTTCAAAAGACAAAAGGGGGAGAAGATAAGTCTGCGGCTGGTGTGTTTTTTTGTGATTGAGGGTTTATTGCTTTCACCTTGGGCATCATTGGCCGTTCGTTTGTTTTGACTTAACCCTGCATGCCATCCACAGTCACTGCTGTGACATGGGTGGCCATTTAATCACTTAAATAAAACAAATGTAAATAAAACTTACAAAATGATTGTATTGCTTGACCCATATATTTATTTCTTCATTCATGCACAGAGTGGTTGCTTGGCAACAGCAGTGGCACCATAATATATATTCCACCAGCTTATTTCGAGCAACTGTGGGCTGGCCTCTCAGGAGAAAAGGATCCATCTCTCCAATATCAGCCTTGCCTTTGAAACCTCCTTCTCTATTGATCTGAGAGATTCAGAGAGGGAAGGAATTTAATTATAATGAAAGGTAGAAATGATTAAATTAGCCTATCTTTTCCTCTAGTTCTTGATATTTTTTTTAAGATTAAGAGGCTTCCTCCACCCCCAGTTATGTGGCAGCTACCTTGGACCTAGGTATCCAGAGTATCTCTTGTAGTAGCTCTGTAGAATCTCTACAGACTTTTAGCTATACAATTTGGGATGAACACCCTTTGAATGGTGTCGGAGTAGGAATGGATTTCCAGGAAAAAAATTGCAGACTATAGGACTAGGAGCATTATTCGGGTGACCAAGAGAACACAGATAAACCCTCCAAGTGCTTCAATGATGCTCTAAAACAGGGGTGTCAAACTAACAGCTCGCGGGCTGGATGCATCATGTGCTGGCCACACCCACCCTCGGTTTAGCAAAGGGGGGGGAAAGTCTTGATATGTCACGTGACGACATGACATCGCGAGTTTGACACCCCTGCTCTAAAAGGATACAGATGACCAGCTGTCTGCGAGGAATATAAATCCTTCCATTCCCCACTATCCTGTCAGAACTGAAGAAACTTCTTGGATGAGAAGCGAAACGTCTTCAGAAGAAAAAAACAAGAAAGTCCAGTTGCCTCCTGAAAAAGCACCTTTGGGATAAAGTAGCTCTTGTTATCAATTTACTTCTGGGTTGAGACTGAACTGCTGGTGCCTTTCCCTCTTGGAGGGAAGCAAGCAGAAACTGGAATGGGAGGGGGATTTCCATCAATACGTTGTTTTTTAAGCCAGAAATGTTCCTGGAGCAGCATATAAAAATATTAAAAATCAATTAAACCCTTCATCAATATTAAAAAATGGAACAGACAGTAAGGGAGCAGTTAAAGTGCTATTACAACCATTTAGTTTTACTAGCCCATTTAAATCTAGAATAAAGGAAAAAAGGATGGAAGGAATTTGAACAAATTTGTCACAGTCTTTGGAACCACTGGGAAAAAAAAGGCCCTACTTTCACATGGTGCACTAAATCTCATCAGTTCAAGATCTTTTCAAATAGTAATTTTATTAAATATTACAATTACAACAATAAAATATAACTATTAAAAATTACCTAAAAACTAATACAAGCTGGAAAAATAAACAATGAAAGGTGCAGGAAAGAAAGAAAAAATAGAAAGTAGAAAAATAGAAAAGAAAGAAGTAAGAATGAGTTTGAGTGTTTTTTTACTTTAATTGTAATATTTAGTTTCCTCTTTTACCTCCAGGATCCAATTTTTAAACTACTATGGTTTAAAAAAAGAATGAAAAACAATAGCATTTCCCCACAGGAAGGTTTCCTTATAATTAATTCTACATCTTACTTCAAATTTATTCTGTTTGTATCTTTCTACAATCAAAGCTTTAATCAGCCATTAGCTGTTTGTTCCTCCGAAAAAATCCTTCGATTTGCATTTGAAACTTTCACTAAGGATTGAAGGATTTCACCCATCCGCTGCTATAGAACTTATTGATCGAAAGGTTCCAAATAGAATACCATCTTTTCATTTATATCTAGAGGTAGATAAATATAGCTATAGATACAAATATTTGTATATGTTGCATTGAAAAAAAATAGGTGCAATAAGAAACTAATTGGTCTCATTTACTAGAATACTGAGATCAAGAACATTCTACTATAATGCATATTAGATAGCATGCTACTTTAGAACTGTATTTTTAAGCTCATGCTTCTCCTTCCTCCACGATTTCTCTCTCTTCTTACCAGACGTTTAAACCTTGTCTTTCTATGTATCAGTGCTCAACATTGCTCACTTAAAATTAGCAGGGTAAATAAACTTTCCTGCAGAGACCCAAAAGGAGATTATAAATGAGAAGACCTTGTCTTCTTCCTTCACTTTCCAAGTCTAAAAACTGAGCTACATAGCACAGAGTCTCCATTGATCTTTCAAAGATGTAGAGTTCATGTAGAAGAACCTAACCCATCATATATAATAAATGAAGTTACGTTAAGTAGCAAAGCAAAATCAATGGCCTATTCATACACTACTTTAGTTCACTCAACTTGCTAAACAGCAAACTATATGGATGGTAGATTTTCACATGTTAAACTCTAAAAAAGTAAAATTGTGGGGGGGGGTTAGGGTTAGGGTTAGGGTTAGGGTTAGGGTTATAGGGTTAGTATAAAATAAAGCTGCAAGCTCTTCTTCCTTCCCCCTGCCTCTCCCCCCACAGGTTCTTTTGCTCATTTCCTTCTGCTGTCCCTGCCCCTCCCCACTTGCACAGGTAAACTGGACCAGCCCTAGACTATTGCATAACCAAATCTGGCCACGTTTCCATGGCCAAGATAGTCTTTTCAACCTATCATAAGGAAAATGAAAAACTCCTCATTTAAAAGTTCACCTAGGAAGCAGGAGGGGAGAAATTTTCCTTTTCCATTCCACATTTTCAAGGCAGATTTTCCATTCCAATCAAATGTCTCAACATTCCATCTTCTCCAACTATGGAGTTCTTAGAAGCGTTGCTTTACAATAGAAAGTTGTACATTTTCCTAACCTCAGTTGCTCAAACTGTGTCCATGAAACATTGTTTAGGGCTCTCTTTCTTGGAAAGCTGGCACCTGATAATCATTGAATAAAGTCTGGTAATTTCTCTTTGGCGTTGTGTTCCTTCCTTTGGCAAAAATTCTGCAACAACCCCATATTATCAGGCTGTGTGAAGAAGAACACTCTTAATTGTATTGGGCACCAATATACCCATGGAGGTGTTAGGAAACATTCCATCACAGAAGGAAGGTCGTTTAGGATTTGAATGGGGAAAGGAACAAGGTAGGACAAGGAAGGGAAAGGGCTTTTTTCTGGAAGTGTTGCATTATGAAGAGTTTTAAGTTATGCCTAAAGTGTTAAGATCCGCTAAGATAGACACAATAAGCACAATAAATAATAGGTTTGTGCACTGCCATTCCTTCCTTTCTTCCAGTAGAGACTTAGGAGTAATACATTTGGTTTAAATACGCCAGAATTATAGCATGATGTATAATTTTGCCTTATTAAAAGTAGGATGTAGAGGAAATTTTTTCTCGTTAAAGTTTCTTTCTCTTTAAAAACATTTTTAAAAGGTTGTTGTGCATATGTTCTTCTCATTTGATTAGTCTTAGAAAAGAATCCTTTATTTTTAGAAAGCAGAAATTGAACATTTATACAACATTTAATAGGATGAGATGGAGAAGGGCAAAATTTGCATCCAATTATTACTCCAAGAGAAGAAGCTAGAATGAATGTCGATGTGCAGGAGTTTATAAATAGATTTAAACCCATCAATGGGCCATTCACTGCTTGTGGAGCAGGTGCTCAGCGCCCTCTGCTGGGGTTCTGAAAAACAGTACAAAACGCTGAAACAAATACAGCTAAACAAGGGTAAATGCAAAAAATGATGGGCAGAAATAGACTGGCACTAGAGGAGGGAGGATGCAGTCTGTCCCAAGATAATCCATTTGTACTTAAAACAGCATTGCACTTTCAAAAAAAGAGATTGTGGTCTACTACTTTTGTTTTCAATCCATGGACTAAAAGTCTTTTAATACAAATGTCACATACGTATTTGGCATTTAACTATTTATTTATTGAATACCTTTTTTTTAGCCATCAATTCCTAAGTTGCCCAAGTCTAAAACAATCCTGGATGGCTTCATAATTAAAAATAGATAGAAACTGATATAATATCAGAAAAGAATAGCAGTTACTCTCCGATAGCTGCACAAATTGCACTAGTTGCAGATTTGCTTCCGGATCCAGGCGCTTGTTATTGCCTTTGAAACCCTTTATGGTCCAGGATAGCCAAGGAACCATCTTGTTCCAATGGGACTGAGCCATCCTGAGCCATGTTCTGGCAGAAGAGGCCTGCTGCTTAGCCCAAGAAATTCCAGCTATCAGGATCCAGCAGAAGAGGGTTTTTTTCTGCCGTGAACTGTATGGCGCATCCTGACATCATAGGTGAGATCTGCTCCCCATCCTTCTGGCCACCCAAAGGGCCTTAAAACCCAGCTCTGCTTGTTGGTGTGGGGCCCTGATGGAGGCACACTGGGCTAGAGGTGGTTGTTCCAGTGATAGAGGAAACGCCACTGCCACTTTATGTGACCCCTTGCTTTTTTTAGCTTGTATTTAACTTCTGAAATTTTAAATTGTTTTTATTTTATTTACTAAATATTCTACTTCTGATTGTTTTAAGTTTATTGTAAGCCACCCAACTGTTTGGACAGTAAGATGGGCAGTATATAAATTCAATAATAAAATAAAAGTCACCTCATATCCTAATTTAAAGTGACCAACCCTTGGGAAGGGCCAGATTTGGAAGGTTCATTTAAAGGTGAGTTGGACAGTGAATGCTGTTCCAGATAGCAGATGCAGCAACAGAAGAGATGTTCATCCTGGATCATGGTAAATCAGTGGCCCCCAACCTTTTGGGTCCCGGAGATTGGTTCTGTGGACAGTGGGTTTTTTGTGGACTGGGGTGGGTGTGGTTTCACACACTGTCTGGACCCCACGCATGCATGGATGGGATTTCACACGCTTCCGTGGACCAGTTCCTAGTGGGCTGCAGACCAGTGCTAATCCGCTGTCCGGGAGTTGGGGACCCCTCTGCTAAATGACACTTCTTGATTGACAGAGCCTGATACAAGCCAATGTTCTTGGATTGTACACTCAGGCAGGCACCACCACAGACACAATGCCTCCCACATACTAGGCCTTATATCATGTGGGATTCTAAAAGTTATGACCAGCACCTTAAAGTGCATCTGGTTAAACCATTCAATATGTTTGCATTGCTGGTATTCACCTGTAATCAAGATTTAATTTAAAAGATGTTGGACTCTAAACAATGAAAATCCAATCTAAATTGTAAATATGATTTAAAAGACTAATTAGTGCTTTTGTTTCCTTAAAATACATTTTATCTATGTCATCCATATTTTAATATTCCACTTGAATCACATGAAATTATTCGTAGAAGCAGGAAAAAATGGTGAGTCACTTTATTGGGGAGATGGGCAGAATATAAATTTAATAAACTAAGTAAAAAGGAGTAATTTATTATCATGAAGTTTATTGTCACATTTTGGTTTTAGAGTAAGAGGAATTGTGCATCTCATATTCTAAGACAACCAGCTGTGTGACTTTGGGCGGTCATCCTCTCTCAGCCCAACCCACCACACAGAGTTGTTATGGGGAAAATTGGAGGAGGAAGGAATATTAGCTATGTTTGCTACCTTGAGTTATTTATAAAAATAATAAACAGATAGACTACTCTACATGATGTCCTCCAAACATATTAGAAATAAAACTTCCAGCATAGAAGTTGTAGATGCAAAGGACTTGTAGACTAACACATCTGGAGAACACCAAGTTGGGGAAGGTTCTTTATACCAAGACTGACAAGAAATCTGTTCAAGGCATTAAAAGCAAAATCTTTCTACAGCTGGCCAGCAATTGCAATGTTTATTGATTCTTTAATTCACTACCCTGTCAAATTACACATAGTTCTTAAGAGAGCAAAGAATGCAATTCAATTCGTTTTTATTATTGCATTAAAATAAAGTAGAAACATAGCAAATCAAAATGCACAAGAAGTAATAATAGTACTTACCAGATCACAGACTACTTCCATAACAAATATGGATTACCTGGAAGAATCTAATGTATACATTCCTTTTGTCATTAAGGAAGTTTACCTATAATAGCAGGCACATCTCACATTTGGGTGGGACCAAGACCTGGTGTGGTTAATCTGGGTCTCTGGAATGAGCTACCTTTTGATATTTTTTTCATTTTTAAAATAAAAGTTGTAATCTGTATTTTAAAACAAGCATTCATTTGCTATAAAGCTGTCTTCCTTTTATGGAAAGTAAGGAGAATTAATTACATTTCGCCAAGCGTACAGGTCTGAAAAATAAATTCGCAAGAATCTAAAATAATTAATTTAGTGAATAAAGGTTAGGAAAAAAGAATCAAAGTCCTAGCAGAGAGAAAAAAATATTCCAACCCTTCTATTCTTTTTTAAAAAATTCTTCTTTTGGGGCCATCTCTTTTATTTTTCCAATGGTCAGGTTTGGTATCACATTTTTTAAATTGACTGTCATGATTACTAAAAGGCATTGTGCAAAAACCTGGACTGACCCAGAAAGTCTATGCAGCAGAGAAGAACTACTATTGTAATGGATGCGAATGAAGGATGATTTGATAGATATGAATCGATGAATAAATGCAGAAAGATGAAAATGAAGGTTTACTTATGGAAACGTGCCAAAAGAATGTCAGAAACAAGCAATTAGTGTCATCTATGCATGTGTATAAAAGTAGGAATCCATAGATTGGTGATAACTGCATGCTATGTTTCGGCGAATGGTTGAAATGGAAGAAACAGAGATGGGTTTGGAGTAAAACAATACAATATTCTGAATGAATGCAAAAAGGAGAATATTCTGTTGACATGTGCTTTTCCTAAAGTACAAAAAAAGTGATTGGATAAAACAGGGATGAGGGAATGTTGGAAGGAGTAGAGATAAATATGGAAATAATAGCAATACGTTTAACAATAAAAATGTTATATATGTTAGTGTCCAAAAAAAATGGTTGAAAAGAAGACCTGTTGTGAGAATGTCATAAAACAGCTGCAGATGTAGACAGTGTAACTGGAGAAAATGTTAAATGTGGAAGTTGTCTGCATATGGAATAGCTATGCAGATTTTTCAGTGTACATATGAAAAAAGCATCTGTGCCTTATATTTGTAAGAATGCTGTTACTGTTTCCGTACATAAAATTGTGGTAGGTATATTGTTCCCTATACAAAGGAAAGACAGACAAAAGTTTCAGGTCACAGGAGGGGACATATACCAAAATTTTGAAAATGTCATGTGTGTTTATACTGGACAGGAAATCTGCAAAACACATTTTTGCTTTTCAGCAAGTCATTGAGAAATATATAAGAAAAATTTATTGAGTTAGGGAAAATGTTCGGTAAATGAATAGGCTTAAATGATGCACCATTATGTGTGACTATGGAATTGCTTAGTAGCACAAGAAGAGTAATGCAAGCATATCAGTAAACTGAATGTCTAATGATTGGTCCAATGTTGAGCAGGATGGGAGGCAAAGTTGTGTGATTTCCCCTTGATTTACTTCTACAAATTGGATGCAAAAATCACTATTTTTCTCGTATGGTGGTAACTGATATTAAGTGACCTGCTGGATCTAAGTTTGGAAGGTACATATAATCACAACAGCCATTGCTATTTGAGTCACTTGCCACCATTCCCATGTGCGATTATAATATAATTTAAATATTGAAACTAATGAAGAATGAAACTTTGGAGATGATATGGCCTTTTCCAATTCAATCAATTTATAACAATGTTAACTTCCGTAATCCTAAACCAACAGAGTTTCGGCCATCCAGGTAGAGGACCCAAAGAATTCAGGGGACTACAATGAGAAAGAATGATCAAGTTTATACTTGCCAGTGAGCTACAGAACATCTTGGCCTTAAATAAACCATAGCTCCATATACTTTACTATGTTACAGACGAATAAGCCACCACATTTGATTTAATATAATATATGAACCAAGTCTGTATCAACAAATATTTTAAGAAGAAACTAGACATTTTAAAACAAATAATTCCCTCAGGCTTCATCCTGATTAGAAAGGAGAACAAGAGAAATAAAATATTAAAATTTAGAATACCAATAAATGGGTGGGTAAGATATTCAGTAAAATAGTAAATTATATTTTAGATGCTACACATGAATTATAAGTGATGGCCTTTACAGATGTTGCCTTTCAGTTTTTTTAAGTTCAAAAAACACATCAGATCCAATTCTTCACAGAGTTAAAGCAAACCAAACCAAACCAATGGTTTATATCACATCCATGCCAGTTAAAAGACAAGCAGGCAATAGAGTGACTTAAAACAGTTTAATGTAATTCCAAGACAAAGTGTGATTACATTTCTACACATATACAATATGCATATGTGAGTTTACAAATTCTGATTAATAACTCGTTTCACCTCAGAGACCGAAAAAATGATCAAAAAGAAACTGTGAATAACAAGCTATAACATAGTTCATCACAATGGGATCCCCTTCTCCACCCTACAGTTAGTAATATTACAATTAAAATAACTATATTTTCTATAATGCTTTTTCTGTTAAAATCATTTCATAAATTTACAATGCTATTATTAGTTTTCAAGTCTAATATAAATTCACTCCATTTTTCTACAACGAAAATGATTATTAATTAGAAGCACACAATGTCATGATGAGAAACACAAGGGTTGTTTTTTTTTTAGTAGCAAGAACTTGATTGGTTAAGAATTAGGTCTTTTGTAAAACATTCTAAAGCCAAGTAAAATATCCATTCTTATAACATACCTATAATATGAGACTAAGGAATAGGTTACATATAATTCTACGACACGTCAGTTTCCTTCTGTTTTTTTTTCCTCAAAGACATTACCAGAAAGGGGAAAATACTAACAAAAGGGAGAAAAGGAGAAGAAAAAGAAAGAGGGAAAAAAGGACAATTCACAAAAAATTAAAAGAAAAAAAATGCAATAGACAAGAAAATACTGTTGCACACAATAATTTTCACTAAGTTTTAACATGGATTGACACTCAATACAGAACCATACAGTTAGAAATCAGGGCTTTTCTGGAATTTTGAAGATGAGATGGTATTGTACGTAAGAAAAGAAATCTTCAACATATCAAACAGATAGAAGGTGGGAGATGTATATTCTTTGTGTATGTAAATCGTTTCAAAATTTATGCCCTCTCTCTTCTTGTGTAGAATATTTTCTTGGAGCTACATGGCTTCTGGGCAACAAATTAGTATTAATAAAATCCCTCTCAATTACATTGGAAGAACCCAAATATCTACAAATATCTTCCCTATTTTGCTTTCCTAGAACTATAATAATATAGACTTCAACTGACTACAAAATCTCCTTTTTTTTCTCCCATTATAATAAAGCTATTGTCTTATTTGCTTTGGGGGAGTGGGGGACAGCTTTTGGTACAGGATTTGGAGTCTGCACATTTTTGTCTGTATATAATTTTGGGATAAGAAATACCATTAAAAAAAAACCTAAATTGAAAGAACAATTGAGTGTTAGCTAAGAGGGATTGGTTGTTAGTAGATGGGCCCAAGAACCATACAGGCCAAATGCTTCCATTGTCTTAAGGCCAATATTCATAAATGGCCTCCCATTTTGGTTTTCTAAAACGGTGGCACAGATGTATGCCAAGATTTGCTTTGGTAACTTGAGCTAGAGTACAGATACCATGGCTTTAAATGAATTTATTGAAATGGGGCTAAGGTCTGCCATTGAAAATACTGATTTTTGGCCAGACCTAAAAACAATGGACTTCTCTTCTTCCACCATGACTTGTTAATCTGCTGCGTGAAGAATACAAGGAACTTTGCTACGATTGTTAACTTCACAACTAAGCTTGGCTGTTCAGACAGAATCATTTGCAAGCTAGTTCCTTCATATTTACTTCCGTAAATAACTCCTGACCAGCAGAAGACATACATTTATATTCATTCCTCTGCCATAAGCAGAACTGAAGGAAAAAGAAGAAGAAGAAAAAAGCAACAGACTGTATACATCCAAATATATAATTCACTACAAAACAGCATTTATAGCGTGTCATTGGACAACAGGCAACTAAATGTATAAAGATCTGGTCCAATTCTTCATATTAAGTTTAAGATACAAAGGGAAACTAGAGTGACAAGTACAATTTGATTTATTTAGAAGAGATCAATGGTAGTGTCAAAATTAAGCACTGCCTATTACTGCTTCTCAAAGCAGCCCAAGGGCTTCTCTCAGGAATCCATAGTTCATATTTGAGAATTTCATCACAGTACATTTTCCTTGCTGTGAACACGTACATGACTGGGATATTTAAGTGACTATTCTCCACTGAAAAAAAATCATGTATAATAGACTACTGCTGGGATGTAAATGATGCTGTGCTTCCAATATTTTCAGTGAGAGCCAAACATAATACACCTGTGATCCAAGATTGCCATTTTCACAAGATCATTCTAAATGAACAATTTTGCTTCAGATTATAAAACTCATAAACACAAAACAGAACATACAGTTGTGAACTACCCCAGAGTCACTAAGCAGTAAAATGCGTCTCTTGCTTTGCATATTCTTCACAATATACATGTATTTTTGTCCAAATTTAGAAATTTGACAGTTTAACCATGCACAGGTTTATCTAGAAGTAAATCCCACTGTGTTTATGGGGCTTACTACTTTATAAATGTACTTCAGATTGCATGTGAAATGCCTGGGAATTACTATGCTTCCTGATTCATCTCCAAAAGTTTATTTTACTTTTAATTCAAAAATAAAAAGGTAATCTTGTAGACTACATTTTTAACATTGATGGAGTGGGTTTTTTTTAAATTAAACTTTGGAATTATTTTACTTGATCTGACTTTCTGCTACTATGTTATATCTCAGAACAGAATGTACATATTAAAAACACATTTCTACTTCTGTTTCTAAAAGGAAAAATTAAAAAAAGGAAAGGACAACAGTATTAAGATTCTGAAGATATTATTAAAAACAGAAGATTTAGTTAGAAAGTACCAGTTTAAATGTAAACTATAAAATACTATAACTATAAAATGTGGCCAGAAATACAGATTGTTATTTAGTTCATATTGGTTTAAAAGGCAATTTGTTAAATATCTTCAAAAGCCGAAGCTCGTTACAGTAGCTATGAACACAATATATTTATATATGTGCATTTTAATGTCACAATTAATTAAAATACATAAAACACCAACTTGATCCTAGATTTTGCCATTTTACTTTTAAAGGTTACTCATAATGACCAGGGCAGGCATTTATCATATTCTGCCCATACAGATAAGTATTTTTTTAATCCAAATTTCAGGCTGGCTACATATTTTCAGAAAAAAGGCTAAAACCAAGATAAATGCCCACATTTGAGGTAATTATTGCCACTAGGTCACAGTTTTCGTAAATTAAGTAAATTAATCCTTCTCTATACATAAAGCAAATGTCCTGCCTAGATTTTGGAATCCCTGTTTAAAATAGCTCAGAGACCAGAAATCTGGGTAGAGAGATTTGCTGTTGGTGGAGTCACAGAGCATAGATATTCCAGAAAACAAGAGAACATTAAAAATATACAGAAACTAGCGAATGAGTCAGAATTAAAACAGGTGTGGCAAATGAACATATCTTCTGACAGAAATTCCAGACCAATTTATCTCAAATATAGCCATAATTTATTGATTTAAAAAAAGACAGGTCCCTATTGTTAATGGTAGAATCTCAGCACCTCAATTACTCCTTTGCTTTTTTGCTTTGATGGTGAGATAAGCATTTTGATTTCATTCTGCAACATTACCCTATTTTTTACAGGGAAGAGCAAGAAGGAGATTCCCTTAGCTCACGTGCACACACACACACAAGTACACACATACACACACGAACTGTCAAGCAGCTTCTCCAACAAAGTTAGGATTACGGATCACAATATCAGTGCAGTAAAAGTATCATATTTTGGGGAAAATGTATTGCCTTTCTTGATTTCACTATAATAAGCAAAATATTAACGTACAGCTTTTTTCTTTAATGTGCACATGTAAAGTCTAATATAGCAGCAATGCTAAGAGTGGAAGGACGTGACTAACAATACAAAAGAAGGTTCGCTCTTATTTGCTGTAGCTAGAAAAGTATCAGAGACTCCTGACAATTTCTACTAATTGCCTACTTAACATACTTGCTACATATGTGTTTCCTTCTGCTGTAAGAGGTTTCTTTTTCTTTTTTACATTCACTGGTTACCATCATTTCACTTGTCCAGCTTGAATATTCTTGTGAACATCACAAACACCTGACAATCTGAATGTGAATAATCTCAACATATGCCCAATTATTATAGCCAAGTGCTGAGAACAAATACATTCGTACAATGACTTAAAAGAAAAAACACAACACAAATATAGCTACTCAAAGCAGAGACCCAGTGGAATAGTCAGGAGGCTGGTTTTCATCATTCATTCATTCACTCATTCATTGAGGACTAAAGCGGACCTACATCAGTTCCTTGAATCCCAACTTCTTGACTCACAAGATCCCCACGCCTAGAGAACAGATTAGGAACTGCACAGGTGGCTCAAGACAGTTTGTTTCTGCCTAAGTAGAAACCAAATAAAATCAAAAGACTTGGGAGACCCAACAGCCCCATGGAATGGTGTAATATATTGTCTCTAGAAAAGATAGAGACTTACATAACGGTAGGTGTAACATATGGTGCCCAAGCCTGATACAGAAGAATAGAGCAAAATAGACTCAGTGCTAAAATGTCCCTTAAATTAGCATGAATGGAAAATGACCTCTCCTCAAGGAACTGTCTTACTGAAGGATATAGGATATAATCCTCAGTACTAGATACCTCACATTTTGGGAGCTGGTGGGAAAGGTTTTTCTTATTGATTTTCTGCATTTAGCCTTACTTTCCATACTGTGTCCAAGCTGGACCCTGATTAGTACTAAAACATGGAAGTGGCATTTTATGGAAACAAAAGGAATTTGCACAAATGTATTCCTGATGGGCAGTTTAATAAATGTGTACTGCTGTCAGAGATAATAAAATGTTATTCATAATACAACAAGCAGAGTTTTCTTTCCTTCAAACCATGACTAAAATTTAGAACAGCAGCAAGTAGTATGACTGAATTCTACAAAGCAATATATATGATGAAAACCAAAATGAAGAATAAGGGAGGGGGGGAAATATAGCCTCTTATTTTATGCCATTGGCCCCCAAATTTTGAATGAACTCTTTAACAAGCAGAAGCACAATTTAGTTCTTGTAACACTGGTTGTTTGAAATTTCATTTGACTGAAGAGAGGCATGAGTTTTTAATTCCCCTTCGTGTTACTAAATCATTTTACCTATCAAGCCAGATTTTGAGGTATGGCTATGTTAGACTGTGAAGGAAAAATAATGGGCAAAAGTAATATTCTTTTATTAAACTAGTATCTGGAACAAGTATTAAAATAAATAAATATCGGGTTTGGAATGTTTTAAATGTGATGCAGTGCCAGATTTATGAAACTGAACCTATTTCTTATGAATTGGTGGTATATTGTTGATAAAATTTAGGTGACTAGATCTATCATTCCCTTATTATTTCTTATTCAAATGGCTCATGCATTACATACCAGCACTCAGACTTAATATTAACAGTATCAGAAAACACAACACGCGTACACACACACACACAAACTTTAGAATTTAAGAGAAGATACTCTTGTATCTGGTTATCTCTATCCCCTCTGACACTGTTGAAAGATTGGTGCACTGTTTTTTCAAACTTGGCAATTTTAAGTTGTGTGGACTACAACTCCCAGGGGTTGAAGTCCACACATCTTAAAGTTGCCAAGTTTACTGCTCTAGTGTTTCTCTATGCTAACATTTTAAAGGCTGCTATAATCCATTTCTTCTGAGATAATGCAACAATTTTGCAATGCAATTCTGGCATAGTTAATGAACAGAAAGTCACCTTCAATTCAATTATCAATCTCTGACATCAAGGTTTATTAAATTGCAACTTTAGATTTCTTTGTGGCTATCCAAATAACCTGATATTATCACTTATTTCTTATTTCACTATTTAATTAGCTTCATTCATTGATTCAGGGGGAAAAAGTCAAAAGGTTATATAGTCCCCTTGAAAACTATAATCGGTGCAATCAGACACAGACCACACAAGCTTGTGTTTGACCTGTATAATGCCAGTCACATGCTATGCCAGGCTTCCTCAAATTAGTGCCTTCTATCTGATAACAATTCCCATGAATTAGAATCTGGACTATTGGCTAGATATCAACACTGGACTAGGTATGCTTGCAATTGACATTGTGGTCTCGTATTAAGTAAATATAAGCTTTCATTCTTTCCCACCTTAAAACACTGTAGTGCTTTATTAAATTTATATTTTCCTAGACTGAAAAAAATGGAATTTCATCTTCTTCCTCTATTAAAAAAAATGTGTTCTCCTTTCACACGCTGGAATCTTCAATTGTTTTAGAACTGCAATCTATGTAAGAAACTGTATTATTTCTATCCTAACGAAAGACAAATCTTTACATTGCAGTCTCAATCCAATGGGAAGGGACCAGGGTTGCAGAAGACTAATATAAAGTTCTCCCTGTATGTTTATTTTATTACCTTTTTACTTCAGTTGTCCCTCTTAACTAATTCACCCTCAAATTGCGCAAGTGTTCTTTTTCTAGCCCTATTCATGTTCTCTCTCTCTCTCTCTCTCTCTCTCTCTCTCTCCCCATGTTCCTTTCTAAGAATAATTATATATTGTGACAAAAAAGGGGAACTTCTTTGCGCGCATTTAAAGAAACTTTGTCGCTCATTAAAACCATCTCTTCAAAGCTTTCCTGCCAGAAGTTAAACAGCTAATAATTTATTTATCAATATAAATGTTATGCTCAAATATTGCAGACTAGAAGATATTGTCATGTAATGAGAGTTTACAAATAAAGAAAAGGCAGACTTTTAATTTAACACATAAAATCACATTATGAAACCAGATGAGGTATCCATCCTAATTAATTTGCAAGTTTGTAGTGTATTATTATTTTATTTATTACATTTGTTTTCCACCCGTCTCGCTGCAAGGTGACTCTTACAATAATTCCGAACATAAAAGAGTTTGAGGACGAGGAAATGGAAACAATTTTGAGCCCTTCTACAAGAAAGAACGTACCAAAGCTTAGACTGAATCTCTGGATAATTCAAATTTGAGTAACCAAAATTAGTTACCAGGATTTTCTTTAGCTGGCTTCCTGAATTTCATTTCTTTTTGTTGATAGAAATCCCCAACTATTGCACTTCCAAAGTAGGAAACCTAACTATAAGTATTTGTATCTTGAGTTCATTATAAAATTGTGAAGACTTTAACTCTGTAATATTTCTGTATCAAAGGAATTCATCAAATAGTGTTTGGGTTCACTCACTGAATCATGGCTTGTAGGAGCACCAACTGATTGGGTTTTTACAATGTGCAACTACTTTGTACATAAACCATTCTTTACAAACCCAGTGAACAGGACTGCAGAATATGCTAAATTATATTGGAATTTGTTTGGTTTTCACTTAGGAAGTTGTGTGAACTAATCCATCAAGTCCTACAGTGCAAGATTTGTACTAGGTTTCCATGATCTTTCTATTCTTCTTGAATCCATTTTTTGGCTCGTGCCTTAAAAGGCAGACTTCTGGAAAAGTAAAAATATAATAAGAAAGTATCCAGAAACTGCAGAGATATGCCATTGTATAAAAACTACAATATGGCATGTAACCATGTTTTCCTCCTTTGTTAATAAGCCTAAGCAAATGTGGGCTTATTTCCCTCTAATCTTTTTTTATACACTAAAGACTAGAAATCTTTTTTTTCTACAACATTGTTAAAATAATCAGAGTTCCCTACAATATCCAATCTTAAGGAACTATACTTTGGACATAAGGGAGAACTGTGATGTATTTATTCTCTAGCTAATATTTTTAAACTATGTTAATAAGAAACAAATTAGGTTCCAATTATGGATTCAGATTCAGGGAATTGTATTTACTTAAAACAGATACAGAGTACTTTTTAAATTGTTGCTGAGAGGTAGGAATTGGAGGAAGATAGATAAATATATAAGCCCAGGACTCACCATACCTTATTCACATATCGAGAAGCTTTATTAATATCTTGTTTCTTCCAAGTTTCTCAGGGTATCCTTCTGTCTCCCTTTCCTTCCCAAACCTACATGAGGGGTAAACATGCTGATGCCAGTAACACAGAAAAAAGCCTTCCTTCCTTAACAACGAATACCTTATTAAGAGAATATTAACAACAAGAGTACACAGAAATGCAAGTGCAATTAAAGCAAAAATTAAAATATAATTATAACATATTAAAATTAGTAATACAACAAGAAGGATTGAATGGTAGGATCTTTCCTCTCAAAGATATAAGCAGTTGGTACTTGAACCTGGACAGAAAAAGAGGAATATACACTATTCTATTAAGACCCAGCTGCTGGTGAGGAATTTCTTCATTGGAGAAGCAGAAGATATTCTCTTCAAAAAGGCAGATGCCTTTACATTACTATACTTAGGAGCAGAGAGATACTAAAAAGTAAAAATAAAATGAGGTTCAGTTTCTAAATAGCTGAAAAGAAGCCCGTTTTGCTTCCAATGATTTACTTCAGAAAAAGAATAGTGTCCACCTTAGTACTGGGGATAGGAGTCCTTCCTTCCTGCTGGTGAAGCAAGTGTGACCACTTCCAGATATGACAACTATGCTTGTCTTTCTTCTCAACTCCCCTCATTAGCAAGCTTTTTATCTTTACCACCTCTAAGATCCCTCCCTCATCTCTCAACTAATTGACTTGCCTTAACCCAACATCTTATCCTATTGCCTAAGCACTTCTTTTCTGAAGCCAGAAAAATTGGGACACTTCTTAGCAGGGGTGTCCACAGAAGTTTAAAAACCAAAACAAGAAAAAACCAAAACAAGATGGCATCCCGATAATCAAAGCTCAGACTTTACATGCGTCGCCACAAACGGTTTAAAAAAAAAGGAGGGGCTTTGAACATATTGTTACAGCTGCCATACTGATTTCTTGACATTTCTCCCTTCACCATCCCCAAATAGGTGTCTCTGCTACTTGGGGGCTACCAGATCTGGGTTGCAAAAGTCTGATGATACTAGAGGACAGCAAAGAGATAAAAGATAACTTCATTACTTTTTCCCCAATAGTCTTCAAATTTTTGCAGCCCCAGATCTGGCAGCCTTGGCTTAGAAGCCATGCTGACTGGCTATAAAGGCAGACAGCCCTTTTCACAATCAACTTCAAACCACTAATACAAGTAAAACATCACAGGAGGGAACAGTAAAGACTTACACAAGCGAAAAATCTAGTGACGTCACCATAAAATATCTACTAATTCTTTCATTGTTATTATTTTATTGTACAAACACTTCTCTTTGGAATCCTTCTGAAAAAGAATATACCAAAGGGGGGAAAATACAAATAATTTATTGTGGAAGATACAGAGTCTGATGAGCTATTGTTAACATTGTTATGATGATTATTACTTTTAAGAAAAAGAAAAGCACAGTAAGAACAAAATGGGACAAAGCGAAAAAAGCACCATAAAAACATCTTTCCCCATCCAGTCCTAGATGTCTTGGAGAACTCCAAATTAGCACAGCCAATAGGATATTGTGGGATTTATGTACATCTCGTTAGGGAACATCAGTTGGGGAAAGCTGATCAACCATTAACAGTTATGGTGGCATCTCCAAGCTAGCTCCTAAATGCAGAAAATGTTGCTTAGACACAATCAGACTCTACCCTAAGGAACTAGAGTCAGACCTGCTACAAACATAGTAGAGTCCATTCCAAGTCATGAAGTTCCAGTGCAACTGCTTCTCAAAAACAGAAGAAAGCCAAACCAAACCAAACCAAACCAGCTTTTGGCACAAGTCTGAGTCTGATGTTCTAGAAAGAATACCTCTTATTCACAGATTTCTGAAACCATTCAAATGAAAATATATAAAGTTTGTTCCAAGTCACTGCCCTTCGCCCACTCCCCCCTTACACCCCCACTTTAGACATAGCAATTGAACATGAGGTACTACGTATTACTAATCCAAAGCAGGCCTTGCGCCTCCCCCACCCCTTTTTCTATTCATTCTTTAATAAATATATGAACCTGCAAAACATTATGGAGAATTGTGTTTCCTGGAAGGAAATTCAACTAATAACACAATTGATAAAATGGAATTCCTTGGAAAGCTGCTTTAGGGGCTAAGAACTCATCCAGACATTTCAAATCCACCCAACCCACCCACCGAAGAAAAAAACCACCCCTTTCTTAGGTCCACTGATTGTTCTATTCCAGCAAACTCCCAGCAGCCTTCATTTGGCCCTTGCAACTTACCCAAGAAAGACATTAAATTTTTGTTTTTGAAAGTAGAAAAAAAAGGAAAGCAATCAAACATAAGGAAGAGGAGGAGGAGGAGGAGGAGGAGGAGGAGAAAAAAGGAGCTGAGTTTAAATTCGAACCAGCCTCAGTCCGTTTCTAGGCATACCACTGGAAGTAAACCCTTAAAACTGCAACTGTAGTTTGGTAAGGCACTACAAGGGAATGATGTAAAACTAAGACTGTGACAGCGTAAAATGGCTGTGCTGAGGACCACACCACAAGAAAAGGCAGCATCAGCGCGCACATGCGCACACACTCACACACGCAGACACAGATATACCTAGACAATCACATTTGTTACATGCCTATGTTATATCACCTTTTTTTGTGCAATAACATTGAGGAATAGTCTATTGGTATCACTGGAGCTTAACACAAAGTAGAAAACGGCTGTATGGATGTATAGTGCTACATTCTACCAAGGGCCAGCTAGAACTTCTACTCCTACACTAACAACCCAATCCTAAACATTTGGGATTGTGGTACCTGCTCCAACAGCAACAGCACACACTGTTGTGCTTTGTGAAGTGGTGACCAAAGTAGCTATCAGCCAGAGCAGGCAATGTTAGGATTGGACTGCAAATGATGAAGGGTTATCCAGAGAAATAAAGGGGGGAAAAGTATTTTCAAGTAAGGAAGTTGAGATTCTATCATACATTATTAAAGACTTTTCCTTTAAGAAAAGGGATTTATCCAGGATGCTCAGAGTAAGAACAAATATTCAGCACGACCTTTGATTTCATCAGATAGTGTTTTCTGCTCAGTATTTTTCCATCCTCCCAACTTTCTAGTGCTTCTAGACTTATTGGGAGAGCTGGAATAATCCAAAACTGCTTTTGCTGATTCTATTACCAACAGAAAACACATCACGCTTTTCGTTGTGGTTGGTTTTTTTTTATTTTGGGTTACAGCAACCAATGCAAAGACAAAGTCATAACCCTTTTGAAATTCTGGATAAATCCCTAATTTGTATGCTTCTTTGTTTAATTAAAAAAAATATACCCAAACACCTATGAAACTTTGTATTAGAAGATTTGAACAACAAATTCCTAAACGGAGTCTCCTGTAATCAGATGAAAATAATCTGTAAAAGTCTCTTGGTGAAGTTATCCAAAAAAGGACCAGACAACGGTGGTCCTTCTGCTTCTCCCACTATGTGGTTTGGTGCAGAATATTTGTTTTTTTTTTGTATTTGTATTTTTCATTCTTTTTAGGTTTTTTTTCTTTCTTTTCTTTCTTTTTTTAAATAAAAGTGTAGGACGTGTCTCGTCTTCTTTTGTCTGCTTTCCTCCTTAAAGTCTCCTTTGTTCAAGTTTTGTCGGAGCCTCCCGTTTGCATTGTTCATTTGCCTGTGACATTCTTCAGTATAAAAGCAGCCATGTTCCTCTCAATATGTGCTGAAATGTCTTTTTGTTTTCCTCATTCCAGTGTTTAGATGTACGGGTACTGGTTGATCTTCGTAGGACTTAAGGGATATCCAGTGTAGATGGAGGCTGGAGATGCACTGATATAGGTTTGATGGGCAAACTGAGCTTGATACTGACTTGGGTGGATTGTGGGTGATGGAAGGACACGGGGGCCCATGCTGACTGGAACTTGGTGGACGATGCTGGCTGGATAAGTAGTGTGCTGTACGGTGTGCCGAGCTGAGCCCTGGGAAGCCACTAAGTGGGCCACGGTGCCTGTGGAACCCAGAGCCGCAGGTGCTGTATACGTGTATAGGTGAGGTTGAGCTGGAAGATGGGCAGCAGCAGCTGCAGCCAAATGAGGATGGACTGTGCCATGGCTAGGACTGTTGTGTGGGAAGGAATACGGTGCCTGAGCAATTGTTGGAGTGATGTACGCCTGTTGCCGTCGATGGCTCCCAGTTGCAATGTGTTGCTGCGCCTGCACAAAAGAAAGGAGCAATTGATGGTAAGAGTTGGTGGTTCCCCTTTGTCTGTTTCATGCAGTTTAATAAAAAAAAATGCACTTAAAATGCTATACAAGCCATCACTGAGAATACACACTCACACACAAAAACAAACACCAGGAACAGGAAGTGAATCACAGGAGCAGATACAGGTAAATCCTAGAGTGGCAGGAAAATGATCACAGAACAATGGAAATGAATGCTAGAGAGGAATAAAGCTGCATACAAGGCAGACATAACACCTGTAACATCTTCCCCTTTTCATGTTAACAACAAACAACATTGTAAAAGTTACATATACATATATACATATAACAAGAACAAGAAGTGTCTCACAGGAACAGACAGAGGTAAATCCTAGAGTGGCAGGAAATGCATCGCATTTGGAGATGAATGCTAGAGAGGAATAAAGCTGCATACAAGGCGGACATAACACCTGTAACATTGTCCTCTGGAATTTTCAGCCCTCATGGTTACAAGTGTTTGTTAGCGGAAGAACTGAGCAACATCGGTTGTCTTGCATTTCGGGCTGAGAATCTGCCACCTTCCCATACTTTGTAGTAAATGCTATGCATGAGTGGAAAGATGTGGAGTAAAAGGCAAACATTATGGCCAAGAGTATGATATTGTCAAGGGGAGGGAGGGAATTTAGCCAATGTACAAAAATCAAATATTCTTTAAAAAAATATGTATCAGTAAAAATTGCAATAACTGTATGGAATGCCAAAATTAAAAAAAAAAACTTCCTTGGAGGAATATGCCTCCACTCATACAATTTTAATATGAGCATTTTTTTGAAAGAATCCTCACATTTTCAAATTTGACAGACTTTCAAAAATGAGAAATTGGGGGGGGGGGGGGAAGGGGAGAGAACTGGACCCAAAGGGATAGCTTAACAAAATCAAGAAACTGAGAGCAATGGAAACAGGTGTACCCAGTCTACTTTTCTATCTTTCTAGTAGAGTAGTCAGCAAACATATATTTCCCTAAAAATCATGGCTTAATTTCATGGACCTGAATGCAGGAAGACAGAGATTGTCAGGCAAAGGATGCTTAAAAGAGTAATTTTTCTCTGCAGATTCCCCTCTCCCTATCAGCTTCTTTCCATGTTGGATTCTAGTTAGGAAAAAATATTTTTAAAAAGCAGCTGAAGGAGAAAACTCACTGGATTAAGGATACCAGTTTGTCTACCATGTTTGTACAAGTGCCACACTATTCCATTAACAATAGGAAAAAACCCATATGTATAGTTTATGTTGTTGTATAACTGATACAGTGCAATCACTGAATAAGTGAAGAGGTCCTTGATCCAGGAAATTTAAAATTTACAATTCAGTGTAAAGAAAGGAGAAAGAAGAGGAACAGAATAAAGGGTGGAAGAATACACCTTTATTCCAGTTTTCTGTAATTAGTTTCTGTTACTAAGCTACAGCAATGTGATTTTTTTTTAGATTCACTAACTCTAAAATGTATGTACATAGTCACTTGCATTCACATTCTGCCTAATTGTTCTGGCATAATCCAAGCCAAGAACACAGAAGTTATAGTTTACAAACCACAATCACAGGATCCAACAATCACTATTTGACTTAGCATGTTCAATAACTCAGTTATTGGAGCCGTGGTTAGAATGCAGTACTGCAGGCTACTTCTGCTGACTGCCAGCTGCCTGCATTTGGCAGATCGAATCTCACCAGACTCAAGGTTGACTCAGCCTTCCATCTTTCCAAGATCAGTAAAATGAGGACCCAGATTGTTGGGGACAATAGACTGACTCTGTAAACTGCTTAGAGAGGGCTATAAAGCACTGTGAAGCGGTATATAAGTCTAATTGCTATTGCTATTGAGACCCACAGCTCTTGAATGAAGTTTCCTTCCTATTCCATCCACTTCTCTCCTTTCTAACCTTCAATCCACGGTTAAGGTAAGATTAACATAGCTAATTTTGAGTAAACTGATCTCTATGGAATTAAGATGCTTTGCCTGGATTGTAATGTCCAGAGGTTATTATAAGGCTTTGTGGGTTCATTTATCCTGGGCTTACCTGGCTGAGATTAAGAGGCTGCTGCTGCTGGAAGTGTGGTCCTGGCCGCTGCTGCCTGTAGGCGATGGCTCCAGATGAGCTCCCTGAAGAGTGACCACTGGTGGAGGTCACAATGCTAGAGGCCTTTGACTTACAGGAAGATGAGTGGTGACTGGTAGTGACTAGAAGGGGGAAAAAACATAGATTTATTATTGCATTCAGGTCTATAAACTTCAGCAGCTTTCAGACTTAAAACTGGTACTCAAATGAATGTTAAGCTCCTTCTTGGTCAAGTTATGCCTTGCTTTATTCTTATTTAATCTATGAAGAGTGAGTAGTCTGGGGAGATTGTACAACCTGCATTTACAAAGCTACATGCGTCTCTGAAGACCTTCAGGGATGAGCTAAAAGTGGATAAGAACTTTTGTGTGTTTTCTTGAATGTAGCAGAACGACAAAATGCATCATTGGATGCATGGGAAGGAATTATATTGTGCATTTAGGAGTTTTTGTTTTGTGCCTTTGAGTCAGTGGAGAGAGACAGAGAGAAAAGAGAGAAACACTGGCCCAATATCATCCAGTTGGTTTTGTGCCTAGGATGGATAAATAAGTTATGGACTCCTCTTTCTAGTCTCATGCTTTAATCATTACACCAAACTGGCTCTCTTTTATTTATCTTAATTTAATTAAGATTATATTTTATAAAAAATAGTTTTTGTTCTGGCCTCTCCTGAATCTGTATCCTGGCCTACCCTATGTGGAGGAATGCAAATTCAGCATGTTCTTCAGACATCAAGTGTGGTCCTTAGCATGGAAAAAAGGAGGAAGGTGTCATCATCACTTCTGCTAAATTCCAAGGAAGTGGGTTTTCCCCAAAAAAATGTTTGTATCTGGAACTCTTCCGTGTTGGCTTTCGAAAATCATATCTCCCTCTCTCCCCCTCTCCCTCCCTCCCTTCTCTCTCTCCTTTCTAGAGGCTACTCTTCACAGTTAGGGGCTACTTATGCTTAAGTCTAACAGAGCATGAAGGAACTACTAGAGAATTCTAAATACCAATGAGGTGGGGTGGGAGACATGGGGGCTCCATGAGCCTAGGTGGCGCAGTGGTTAGAGTGTTAAACTGCAGGCCACTTCTGCTGATTCAATCTAGCGGTTCAAATCC